>JADBJO010003850.1:42854-80354 GCA_016801955.1 Conus betulinus | reverse complement strand
TTGTTTATGTACTGGTGTTATTGTTACTTGTGCCGTTCGTCTTCTGCCGTTTGTCCAATAAATCACAGTGCATAGAGAACTCCAAAGTCTGTGACGGATATGACGACTGCCTCAACCTGGCGGATGAGAAGCACTGCAGATGGGCGGAGACACGGGCGATCTTCAACATCACAGAACCCCCGGCAGTGGTCAGTTTTGACAGACCCGGCAGATTCAGCCTCAGTGCTCTGCCACACGGCACCACGTGGTGTCCAGAGACCCACTTCCAGTGTCCAGGCGACGGTTACTGTCTGCCTGTCTACACCCGGTGTAACGGCATGGCTGACTGTCCGGGTCAGGAGGACGAAGCGGAGTGTGATCTCTACACGTGTGCAGGGCTTTACCGTTGTCATGGTCTGGACAGAACCATCTGCATGCACACCAGTCACATTTGCGACGGGTTTCCCCATTGTCCGCACAGCGATGATGAACTGATGTGCCAGATGAAGGGGCACTGTGTCGCTCCATCTGCTTGCTACGGTACCAGTTTCTATCGATCGGAGCCTGCTCTACATCTACGTTATATGGATGTCAAGGGTACTGTTTGTCGCTAGATGTCATTAACCTTAATGTTATGATGATTCATCTTGGTGTAGTGAGTGTCACTGGCGAAATTTGAGTGATATTACTTTGCCCAACCTACATGTTTTGGACCTGAGTGATAATTTACTGCACAGTCTCAACTTGAAGCATTTCAGGGCACTGAAGAACCTGAAAGAACTGGTTCTGGCTGGCAACCCTCTGTCTGGTGGAATGTCTGGCTTAACTGGTCCCTCTAAACTGATAAATCTCCTGCTGTTGAATCTTTCCCGTGTCACACATTATAACCTGTCCTTTATTTCAGATCGTATGCCTCGAATACAGATTCTGGACTTGTCACAGAGTGGACTGCGATCATTGAGAGGAAAAGACTTGTTCAGGTCGTTGAACGTTTTGGACCTGCGAGGTTGTCCCGTTCTGATTTCAGCCCCGGTTTCATGAAAGGAATGGACGACCTGCGAGAAGTCTTCGGTGACAACTTCAAGTTGTGTTGTGCTGCTTTGTTGCCTGATACCTTTACAGGGAAATGTAGCGCACCTGTTGATGAAATTTCTTCGTGTAGGAATCTGCTGAAGTCTGGCTTTTATGCTTTCACTCTTGTTGTGTTCGCTCTTCTCGCACTTCTCGGAAACTCTGGTAGCTTTGTATATCGTCTGAAGGCTTTCTTTGCAGGAAAGAACATGGTTAGTTTCACAGCTTTCGTCATCCATCTCGCTTTATCTGATTTTCTGATGGGGGTTTACCTTTTGATAATAGGAACATCAGACCGTGTTTACGCTGGCAGCTACCTGTGGAGCGAAATGACGTGGAAGAGAAGCGCAGCGTGCAGCACTGCAGGCTTCCTGTCCATTCTGTCCTGTGAGGTGTCCTCGTTCCTCATTTGCCTCATCACCCTGGATCGCTTTCTGGTCATCCGCTTTCCTTTCAGTCACCTTAAGTTCAGTATCATATCGGCTCACGTGGCCTGTTTTGTCGCGTGGGGACTGGGGATGATGCTGGCCTCAATACCTTTGCTTCCTGTGACGTGCCACTGGGAATTCTACCGCCAGACAGGGATCTGTATCCCTCTGCCCGTCACTAGAATAGAATTGACTTTTCTGGCCGCCATTATTCTTTCATCGTCATGATCGTGCTCAACTTTGTTCTGTTCCTGTTGATTGCTGCAGGCCAGGCTCTGATCTATCTGTCAGTCAGAGCCAATATGATGCCTGATGATGGAGCAAAGATCAAAAACAGTGCTGCAATCCAAGACAAAGCCAGATCTAAAGAGTTCACCATTGCTAGCCGTCTTCTGGTTATCGCCCTTTCAGACTTTCTGTGCTGGTTTCCCATTGGTGTCTGCGGACTTCTGGCCAAACTAGATGTCGCTATATCAGGGGAGATCAATGCGGCGATGGCTACGATTGTCCTGCCGTTTAACGCTGCATTAAATCCGTTTCTCTATACATATACAACATTGCGACAGAAACGCCAGAGAGAGAAAGAAACCTCACTGCAAAAGTTTATAACTGCACAGATTAAAAGAGAGCTGGCTGCATTAGGCCGTCAATGAAATTATGAAAGCATAGTACACAACAGCAATATGTGAGGACAGTTCAATATACGTAAACTCAGCATTCTAAGATTGCTCTATTAATGGCCCACACAGTGACACGGTTTGTGTGGTCTGTCTGTCTCTGTCTCTCAATCTCTCTCTCTATCTTTCTCTGTCTATCTGTCTGTCTGTCTGTCTGTCTGTCTGTCTGTCTGTCTGTCTCTCTCTCTCTCTCTGTCTGTCTCTCTCTCTCTCTCTCTCTCTCTCTCTCTCTCTCTCTCTTAATGTCGGTGTACAAATTAATTCAGGCTACAGTTGACGTTTCTAGGTTCTGCTCCGGTGTCAAGTTGAGTGACATGCGCATATACATTCATAGACAACACATGCACGCACACACACACACACACACACACACACACACACACAGAGCGAGGGGGATACGGACAGTTCATTCATGTATAGGCCATTGCCCCTCATGAAGGAGTGCATATAAACAAAACTAATCAGACATAACAAAAACATAAAACTATGTGATTATCAATACATATACACAATGCACGAGAGAGAGAGAGAGAGAGAGAGAGAGAGAGAGAGAGAGAGAGAGAGAGAGAGAGAGAGAGAGAGAGAGAAGTTGATAGCAGGTCTTCAGAGAAGCAGGTTTTCAGGGGCAGGACTTGTCACACAACAGGCACTCGGATGGAAGCCGCTGAGGAAAAGGAAGGCGGGAGGACCTCGACGCATTTGGCGCCTCTTTATGGGATTCTGAAGTGAAGACATCCAGAACGACATGGACCCAGCTAATAAGGTCGGCCAGAACCAAGTCTGCTGGCTGGAGGAATGGTGTCGCCGGTCAATGTTCCCTGGTGAGAGAGCACCGGACTCGTAATCCTTGTGATCCTGGGGTCGTGGATTCGAAGCTCCACCAGGTCGTTTCGGTACAGGGAGATTTTTCTCTTGGAGGTAACATTGGTTGTGATTCCATTTCCCAAATAGTCCTTCAAATGAGACTATGAACTGAGGTTCCGTGTGTGAACGCACGCATATCTCGCACACACACGCTGGTCGTTGGTATGTATGATACGTTACCCATGGTATGTGCCCTGCGTGAGATATTGAAAGAATGAAAGAAGTAAGGAAATTTGAGTGAACGCTATTGACTGGATGACACGGGCAAGGATTGAATGAAGCACCGGCAGGCAGCTCTCCGGTCAGCACTACTTGGGTAGGCAACTCGTGTGCACGAGAGTGTGGACTGTCAGCGCCTAGAACCTTGGGCAAGTCGTTTTATAGATGCTATATCATTATTCTTGTTATTATTATTGTTATTGTTATTATTATTATTATTATTATCATTATTATAGTTATTATCATTATTATTATCATTAAGGATTCATTCAAGGAAGTTTTTAGAGGGCGTGTTCCTACTGCCCCTACTGGCCTCTGGAGTCTCTTGGCCTTCTCTTCTTCTTTCTTCAGCTCATGTATTACCATGTCTGGTTTTGCTTTCCATTTTGCCTGTTACCCCACTGCTTCATTCCGACTGACCCGAGTCCCTGTCTGTTGGTTTGCCTGTGTCTAGTCATTTCATTTCGCTGATTTGTTTCCTTTACTATGTCCACTGCCTTCTGAAATTTCCATTTTTTTTTTTTTTTGCCAGTCTTTAGCTTGGGTTGGAGTGATTGCATAGCCTTCTCTCCTGAGTCTTGTACAGAAAGATTTTTTTTTCTGAAGGACTGCCTCCCCCCCCTCTCTCTCTCTCTCTCTCTCTCTCTCTCTCTTTCTGTGTCTGTTTGTCAGTCTGTTTGTCTCTCTGTCTCTGTCACTCTCTCTCTCTCTCTCTCTCTCTCTCTCTCTCTCTGGTGTGGTGGTGGAGTGGAGTATGTTCGTATACATGTGTGTGTGTGTGTGTGTGTGTGTGTGTGTGTGTGTGTGTGTGTGTGTGTGTGTGTGTGTGTGTGTGCCTGCGCACACGCTTGTGTCCGCCTTAATTTTTTACATTGTACATCTTTACTGGAACAATGTGAGCATATTTCGTGTGAACAGTTGTTGTATGAAGATTTCTCTTGTGAGCAATTGTCTTCTAAGCACTGTCGTATGAGCAGTTGTCTTGTGAGCAAATTTTGTTTGAGCGTTAATCTTGTCATCATCTGTTGTACAAGTTCTGTTTTGGTGAGCAATTGTTTGGGGGTTGGACTGTTGCATTTCAACACTTTGTGGCTAGGGCTTTCCCACAGAAAGCATAGGAACAGAGTTTGTTGAACTGAGCTCAATCCTATGGATCGTGCAGATCGTCAGCCCACTGACCCACTGTGTTGTGAGCCTGTTGGGGAGCAGTCTCACCTTCACCATCAGCAAAGGTACTCTGCAGCTTTGGTGGATGACAGTGTCACAATCTCATGCTTTGTTTGTGGTCCTGCAACCTCCACCCTCCCCCCCCCCCACCCCCCCCCCATTTTCCTTCCCTTTGATTTACTTTTTCTTTTTTTTTTTTTTACATCTATCTGTATTTTCTTTTTTAATTTTACAGAGATGGGCCTCCATTCTATCATTTCCACCATTTTGTTTTGGAAAAGTGACTCATGCTCACCATGCAAAGTCTGTGGGTTTTTTTTGTTTTACAGATGGACACTCACATACTGATTTTCACTGTTTTAGATTTTGATACAAATCGTCTGGGATTATCCACGTTCCAATGTATGGTGTGATGACATTTTTATTCTGGTATGTATACAGCACATGTAATGCAAAAATGCATTCCCCCTCCCCATCCTACCCATCAACCTGGGAAGAAAATGCACACATATATCAAAGACAGCCCCAATTTTCCCCCTTTTTTTCCGCGCCTCGTATCTTTCGACGATGGGAAGGCATCTAGAAGGGAAGACATCTAACAATGTGCTAACGACAGCTATATGATACAGATATGAAAGAACGCAACTGTGCAACTCAGCGCTCGCGGACGCTCATGTACATGCAGTACATCCAATTACAGGATGTGAGTTTCAAAATACGTATTTTTGTCTAATGTTTAATGTTGATCAAGATGATTTGAAGTGAAGATAGCACCTTCCTTTTCCAAGCTAGTCTTATACACACATTCTGTCCAATGGAATGATATGATAACAATCTCATATCAATAGCTGGCTGTGTGAAGTGTTTGAAATGTGATTGCAGCCAAATTAACTACCGGGATGTACCTGTGTGTAAGGGAGTTGGTATGAGGGCAGTATTACTAAGATGGCTTGCAAGAGGAGTCAGAATGTATCTGTGTATTAAGGAATTGGTATGAGGGCAGTATCACCAAGATGGCATGCAAGAGGAGTCAGAATGTATCTGTGTGTAAGAGAGTTGGGTTGAGGGCGGTATTACCAAGATGGCATGAGAGGAGTAGGATGTATCAGTATAATGAATTGGAATGAGGGCAGTATCACCAAGATGGCATACAAGAGGAGTCAGAATGTATCTGTGTGTAGAGGTTGGCATGAGGGCAGTATTACCAAGATGGCATGCGAAGAGAAGTCAGGCTGTATCTGTGTATAAAGGAGTTGGAATGAGGGCAGTATCACCAAGATGTCATGCAAAGAAGTCAAACAATATGGACAGTTTACACAGAAAAATCCACAAGACATACACCTGCTGACGTAGGCCCTCGTCATCAGCTGGCAGCTTGCCGATTTGTGGGGCTATGTAGGACCCCCAGTCTAGTTTCGTGTGTAGCTCAACAGATCGGTGAGTGTGCCAGCAATAGATAGGAGGGCTGGAAGATCAACACATACCGAGTCACTTTCATATCGTAATCAATATTGGCATCATCATTGGAGAGCAAATAAAAACACACACAGACACTTTTTGTATTTTAATCTATGTTGACATCATCTTTGGAGGGCAGGAATGCAAACACATACAGAGACACTTTCGTGTTGTAATTCATGTTGACATCATCATTGTTGGGACTAGTCTCACAAACTGGATTGATTGTACTGTTAAAATATAATTTTCTTTCCTTTTTTTGTTTTGGTAAAGTCATTAGGTATATGCTCTCTTGGTTGATGAGTTCTAATTTCTGACTACACATGCTACGATTTACCATCAATTCCCGGTCTTTGTATTTGTAAAATCATACTTTACGTGCTTCAGTAATTTCAGACCAGATATCTGACGAGCTTTTTTCTCGTAATATCATCAGTTGATCTATTTGTCGTTTATGAAAATCGTCCTCTTCTGTTTCTGGTAGGTGACGATACACTTCATGTCATTGTTCAAATAATCTATCATATAAATGTGTGTGTGTGTGTGTGTGTGTGTGTGTGTGTGTGTGTGTGTGTGTGTGCTCGCGCACACGCTTGTGTCCACCTTAAATTTTTACTTCGTACATCTTTACTGGAACAATGTGAGCATATTTCGTGTGAACAGTTGTTGTATGAAGATTTCTCTTGTGAGCAATTGTCTTCTAAGCAACTGTCGTATGAGCAGTTGTCTTGTGAGCAAATTTTGTTTGAGCGTTAATCTTGTCATCATCTGTTGTACAAGTTCTGTTTTGGTGAGCAGTTGTTGGGGGTTGGACTGTTGCGTCTCAACACTTTGTGGCTAGGGCTTTCTGTGGGATGGCATAGGAACAGAGTTTGTTGAACTGAGCTCAATCCTATGGATCGTGCAGATCGTCAGCCCACTGACCCACTGTGTTGTGAGCCTGTTGGGGAGCAGTCTCACCTTAACCATCAGCAAAGGTACTCTGCAGCTTTGGTGGATGACAGTGTCACAATCTCATGCTTTGTTTGTGGGTCCTGCAACCTCCACCCTCCCCCCACCCCCCCTACATTTTCCTTTCCCTTTGATTTACTTTTTCATTTTTTTTTAAACCTATCTATATTTTCTTTTTAATTTTACAGAGATGGGCCTCCATCCTATCATTTCCACCATTTTGTTTTGGAAAAGTGACTCATGCTCACCATGCAAAGTCTTTTTTTTTTTTTTTTTTTTTTTTTTTTTATAGACGGACACTCACATACTGATTTTCACTGTTTTAGCTTTTGATACAAATCGTCTGGGATTATCCACGTTCCAATGTATGGTGTGATGACATTTTTATTCTGGTATGTATACAGCACATGTAATGCAAAAATGCATTCCCCCTCCCCATCCTACCCATCAACCTGGGAAGAAAAATGCACACATATATCAAAGACAGCCCCAATTTTCCCCTTTTTTTCCGCGCCCTCGTATCTTTCGACGATGGGGAAGGCATCTAGAAGGGAAGACATCTAACAATGTGCTAACGACAGCTATATGATACAGATATGAAAGAACGCAACTGTGCAACTCAGCGCTCGCGGACGCTCATGTACATGCAGTACATTCAATTTACAGGATGTGAGTTTCAAAATACGTATTTTTGTCTAATGTTTAAATGTTGATTAAAGATGATTTGAAGTGAAGATAGCACCTTCCTTCCTTTTCCAAGCTAGTCTTATACACATTCTGTCCAATGGAATGATATGATAACAACCTCATATCAATAGCTGGCTGTGTGAAGTGTATGAAATGTGATTGCAGCCAAATTAACTACCGGGATGTACCTGTGTGTAAGGGAGTTGGTATGAGGGCAGTATTACTAAGATGGCTTGCAAGAGGAGTCAGAATGTATCTGTGTATTAAGGAATTAGTATGAGGGCAGTATCACCAAGATGGCATGCAAGAGGAGTCAGAATGTATCTGTGTGTAAGAGAGTTGGGTTGAGGGAGGGCGGTATTACCAAGATGGCATACGAAAGGAGTAGGATGTATCAGTGTATAATAGAATTGGAATGAGGGCAGTATCACCAAGATGGCATACAAGAGGAGTCAGAATGTATCTGTGTGTGTAGAGAGTGGGTATGAGAGCAGTATTACCAAGATGGCATGCGAGAGAAGTCAGGCTGTATCTGTGTATAAAGGAGTTGGAATGAGGGCAGTATCACCAAGATGGCATGTGGAAGAAGTCAAACAATATGGACAGTTTACACAGAAAAATCCACAAGACATACACCTGCTGACGTAGGCCCTCGTCATCAGCTGGCAGCTTGCCGATTTGTGGGGCTATGTAGGACCCCCAGTCTAGTTTCGTGTAGCTCAACAGATCGGTGAGTGTGCCAGCAATAGATAGGAGGGGTGGAAGATCAACACATACCGAGTCACTTTCATATCGTAATCAATATTGGCATCATCATTTGGAGAGCGAATAAAAACACATACAGAGACATTTTTGCATTTTAATCTATGTTGACATCATTATTGTTGTGACTAGTCTCACAAACTGGATTGAGTGTACTGTCAAAATATAATTTTCTTTCCTTTTTTTGTTTTTGGTAAAGTCATTATGTATATGCTCTCTTGGTTGGTGATTTCTAATTTTCTGACTGCAAATTCTACGATATACTATCAATTCCCGGTCTTTGTATTTGTAAAGTCATACTTCACGTGCTTCAGTGATTTCAGACCAGATATCTGACGAGCCTTTTTTCGTGATATAATCAGTTGATCCGTTGTGTCGTTTATGAAAATCGTCCTCTTCTGTTTCTGGTAAGTGACGATACACTTCATGTCATTGTTTGAATCATCTATCATCATAAATGTGTGTGTGTGTGTGTGTGTGTGTGTGTGTGTGTGTGTGTGTGTGTGTGTTGTGTGTGTCCTTAGACATACTTTTGGTTTTGTGTTCTATGTAAAGCACACTCTTTGTTGGAATATGGATATATATATATATATATATATATATATTATATATATATATATATATATATATATATATATAACTTTTGAATTGATGTTTTTGTTAGTATGTATTCGACAAACTTAGTGAGGACTGATGATAAATACCGACTGAAATTTCTGGAGAAAATATACATCACATCGTAAGGACGAGAGGGCTCAGTTTTGAATTCACGAGACTAAGTACATTGTTTTGGAAAATGTAGACTTTATTCTTCTGCCATTTTTCTCCTTTCTCGTAATTAATTGTGGTCTATGTTTATCAAATGATCGACAACACTCACTGTTATAGATACACTATACACTATATACCAGTCAACGTCACTGGGTCTTTGATTATAATATTAACCTTCATGTGTCGTCGAGATTCCAAGAGAAGACGTTAACGATCAAATTGAGTATACACTTGCAAAAGTCCCTTACCAATATCATGCAGGCCTTGATCTTTTATTGTTCTAATGTTCTATTATACGTCAATCCTTTTTACATGTTAATGTGTGCCTTTTAAAAAAAAAAAAATGGAAACATGGTTCACCTGGGGATTATTTGTCCTCGCATTCAAGTCTCCCTCCATTAGCAAATGTGTTAGGTAAAGTCATGCAAACCTCTCTCTCTCTCTCTCTCTCTCTCTCTCTCTCTCGCTCTCTCTTTTCTCTCTCTCTGAACGTATTAACTCTGACCATGTCTCATCATTAGTTAGTGAAGCTGCTGACCTTGTTGATGTTAACATCAATCAAGCCTTGTCCAAGTTTAATGATGTTTTGTGTATGCTGGTGAATGCATGATGAAAAACTATTAGATTTGGCATAGGTATGAGAAATGTTTGGTTCGACCTTGAATGTAAACAAAGCAGAAAAGTATTACGAACACAGATAAAACAGGTTCATAGAACTAATAACGACGATAATGACAGAATTGCCTATGGCCAGAAAAGGAGAGAGGATAAGGAATTGTTAAGACAGAAAAGGAAGCTACATAATGAAAATATCATTGTATCGTTACAAAGTAATATAAATGACTCAAAGAAATTCTGGGAAATTGTTCGTTCAGTTAGGCCAAGAACTCAAGGTCAGGGGTCGATTTCTAGTGATCAGTGGTATAATCACTTCAAAGGGTTTTTTAACGACTTGCCTGTTGACTTAAACACCAGTTCAGATTTTGACGAATATTATATGATAGGGAACCTGTACATACTGATTGCGACTTTTTGAATCAGCCTATTTTTGTTACCGAAATTGAAGCTGCAATTCGAACAATAAAGAGTAATAAGGCAGCTGGCCCAGATAAGCTTATTGGAGAATTTTTATAAGTACAGCAGGCAAGTCATTATGCCTTTTTGTTATTGTTAAATTTTTTCAATTTTTGATTTTTGTTTCCGGAAGACTGGTCAGTCTCTATCTTGCAACCACTATTTAAGAAGGGCGGATAGGAATAGTCCAGATAATTACCGTGGAATCTCCTTGTTGAACATTTGTAGTAAAATATATAGCTTTGTTCTCAATAGAAGGTTACCAAATGGATTGAGATGAACAATATTATTGGTGAGGCGCAAGCTGGATTTCGTGACAACCAGAACGATGTACAACAGATCACATTTTCACTTTACTGGCAATGATCCAGAAGCAGTTGTTAAGACACAGGAAACTCTATGTCGCATTTATAGACTTTAGGAAGGCTTTTGACCTAGTGAGTAGGGATAAATTGTGGAAGTTTCTATCTGTTAATGGTCTTAATGGAAAATTCTTGAAAGCATTGCAAAAGTGTGTATAATGTTGTGAAGACTTGTGTTCGAACTAGTGGTGACCCTTACTGATACTTTTCTATGCCCACGGGGGCCTAAAACAAGGTGAGGTGTGTTCACCTGTGCTTTTTTCATAATAATCAAATGAACTAACTAAAGATATGAACACTTTTGGTAGACATGGTATTCAGCTTTTCTCCAGATCCAACCGAACTTTTGATTCTGTTATTTGCTGATGAAAAGCTATTCGATTGCCAAATACAACCTATCTTAACTTATGGAGCAGAGATTTGGGGACTGTCATCTAACCAGGAACAAATTGAAAGGGTGCACTTAGCTGCAATTAAAAGATTTCTTGGTGTAAGTCCAAAAGCTCCTAGGCACTTAGTGTACGGCGAATCTGGAAGATACCCTCTTTATGTTAATACTTATGCAAAATGTATCAGATTTTGGCTTCGTGTTGCATGTATGGATAATAACAGACTCCCGAAGAAAGCGTATGATATGCTGCTACATCTGCAGAATCAAAAATTATATTACCTGGACGACTAATGTTTGCTATGTTCTTTACAGATTCGGGTTTGGAATTGTTTGGGAAATGCAAAGTGTTGGTAATGTGAAAGCTTTATTGCAGAATTCAAGAAAAACGTTTTAAGTGATTGTTACATCCAAGATTGGCATTCAGCTATCGAATCGCATGAGTTGTACGATGTTTATCGGTCATATAACCAGTCTCTTATTCGAAGTCACTACCTCTGTGTAATTAAACATGTTAACATCCGCAGGTTACTTTCAAGGTTTCGGTTAGGAATGTCGCCATTACGATGCCACTTTTTACGATATACTGATCGCAATAGAAACCATGACATTTTTCTGTCCACACTGTAAGGAAGCACCGGAAACTGAGCTCCATTTTCTACTGGTTTGTCCTTTGTACGATAAGTTGCGCCTCGAGTTGATTCCAGCTAAAATATTACAAACACCCTTCTCTATTCAAAATGTCCATGTTGCTAGCCTGTTCTATTGAGACCACTATATGAATGTTGGTAATTTCATTTATAGAGCAATGGCCATTAGAAGAAACGAAGCAATTAATGCTGCAGTTGCTTCATGAATGTCTTCATTATTAACTTTTGAACACACCTTTCAGCTGAGTGGCTTGTACTGATTTGTTTTGACCATGTTCACTCACTTTGATATGGGCCTGTGGGCCTGTCAAATAAAAATGTTCTGAGTTCTATCGATCCATCTATCTATATATCTGAGTGTGTATTTTGTCTATCTAACTATCTCTTTGTCTGCCTATCTATCTATCTATCTATCTATCTATCTATCTATCTATCTATCTATCTATCTATCTGCCTGTCTGTCTATCTATCTGTCTGTCAGTCTGTCTGTCTGCCTGTCTGTCTGTCCATCCCTGTCTCCATTCATTTATCTATCTGTCCATCACTCAAAAGCTGGTGAGGTGTGAGCCAGACGTCCCGTTCACCCAGGGAACGTGACCTGCACAACTGATCACCTCTCCTTTCCAGGTGCAGAGATGACCCGTGTGGTCCTTGTCTGGTTCACCGGCCGGGAGGCCGTTGCAGTATAACCTCTCCTACATTACAGTGCCCCTAACAACACCTTCACGCGGTGTCTCCTCTCCCTTCCCCCCACCTGTGTCCACAGACCTGCTATCGTGGTGCGACCAAGTGTCCAGCGGTACAACTGGACGGGAAAGCTGGGCTGGATAGCCTTGGTTGGCGACCAGCCTAGGAGAAGGACGACTCTGATCTCAAACCCGGGTAGATGGAGCTCGTTAGCCACGCTAGGCAATTTGTCTACGAGGACACTCTGATGTAAGACCTACGATCCGAGGACTTCATGATCTCCGTCCCAGCTTGCTTGGCCATGGCAGATGTTCCCTGGGTGTTAAAGGGGGGCCAGTTCAGCGCACACTGCACTCCATCTAAAAAGAACTCCACTGTGCAGGCTCCAAGGACACGTCCATGTCCACGACCACAAACCATTCAAAGTCCTGTGGTGATGGAGAAGGGGCGAAAACCGCAGGGGGAAGATGACAGCGGAACCCAACCATTTGTCCCAATCCTGCATGGACTCTGATGTTGACCTGGGGACCTGGGGACCACAACATCGTTTGGCACACCCTGAGTGACCAAGCATCCTTTTCTAAGGACAGCACTGCTTGCTTCACAGCAGGGAGACGGGTCTAGAACAGGTCGTCTAGATGAACATTGTCTCATGTACCCTCCCAGTTGACTAGCTGCGGTCAACGGGTATCTTTTCAAGCGGCCCCGAACATCAAAGAAAGAAAGCTACAAAGCTACCAAGAGTGTGAAAGCACTGAAACGCGCACGCTGGACCATCAGAACCTTGCTTGATGCAGCCGACAGCAGTTGTCCAGAACGTCGCTCCGCACTTGTTTCACATGAACTGTCCAGACTGAATGTTGACACCTCTGCTGTCTACGAAATCTGCTTCTGAGAGGAAGGTAGCCTCTATGAGCATGGCGCTGGATACACCCTCTACTGGTCAGGTGGACCAGCAACAGAGAGACTCTCTTCAGGCTAGGCGTCCGTTTCATGGTCAGGAACTCTATTGCTTCTGAGCTTGAAACACCTGCCAACAGGTCATTCTGACTGCGCCATGACTGTACGCCTCCCACTGAGAGACCAGCATTGTCACGCTCTTCAGTGTGTACTCCCCGACTCTTCAAGCAGTTCCTGCAGAAAAAGGACAAATTCTACTCTGATCTGCGCAGTCTCCTACAATGCGCTCCTGCAGACGACAAGGTCATAACCTTGGTGCCTTCAACACCAGAGTGGGCCGATATTCAGAAGCCTGGAAAGGAGTATATGGGAGACGTGGTGTTGGAGACTACATCGACGGTGGACGTTGCTGCTGGAGTTCTGCAAGGAGCAACACTTCATCACCACCAACACCCATGTTCCAGAAGAAAGACAGTCTGAAGACAGCCTGGATGCATCTTCGGTCCAAACATCGGCACCTCATTGATTATGTATTAATGTGCCAGCGTGACCTTTAAGACATCTTGCACCCAAAGTGATGCGCAAGTCAAAATGCAGAATGCCACACTGACCATCGCCTCGTTTGCGTGCAAACTCAAAGCTCNATAATAAAACTTATTCTTGCACTGATTACGTTTCCAACACCCTCCTCTCCTCTCACCCCCTCCCCCACACACAGACACAGACACATCCACACACACCCATACAACCTACCCACACATGCCCAAATTTCTTCATAGTCTGAAGCTGTTTCAAACAGCCAAATATATCCATCAAAGTACGTTCTATTTAAATTTGGTGAGGAGGGAGGATGATCGTCGATCAGAGTCAGAACCACACCCCTCCCTGTTCTCAGTGAGTGAGTTGGGGTGTTGTGACTAGTCACTTGAAACTCCATCCGATCGGTCCCAAACACCCCACCCTCATGTACAAATTGTACAAACACACACACGCCACCCTCCACCTTTCTCTGTCCTTCTTACAAATGGTAGTACAGATTTTAAATCTATGCCAACTCTTGCCCTCCCTCTCTCTCTCTCTTTCCTTCTCTCTCCAGTGGTCTGACAAGTGACAGTAAGCATACACTGCCGTCATTCCACTCTCCTTCCCCTGTCAAAACTCTCACCCCCTTCACTTCCCAACAGTCGTTTGGAAGAATGAGCCACCCAGCTTAGCAGGTGTGTTACAAGAAAAATTTACGTCATGCCGTGACTACGTCACCAGTCTCTTTACTTTCCCCCTCACCCCCTCACTCTCCCTGCTGTCTTGTCAGAAACTCTCTGTGAAACCAGTGGACCGCCCAACTACAACACTAGTGACAAAAAAATTACGTCAGTTTTCCAGTCCATCGCTTGTTTTGCTTGCTTCACTGGGGAAATGCAAGTTCTCCACTGGTCAGGCACAAGGACACAGGGCCACTCCTCACTCCCCTCTCCTCCTCCCCCTTTTCATATTCACCACCCACATGCAAACAGTTGTACATTGAGCATCTGGCCCTGAGCAGCTGATGCAATTCCTACAAGCATGCTTTGTGAATTATCATACGTTGATCTAGCCACTGTATCACAAGTGTAGTTTCAAACATTCAAAACTGGTCCAAACCATGGTAAGGGGTTGGGGGGGGGGGGGGGATGACAGACCCTCCCCCTCCCTTTTCATTGTCTTGAGTGATGCACTGTCACCTGGAACTGAACCTGACTGGACAGTTTAGCATACAAATAGGAGACATGTAGTCTCTCACATTCACAGATTTCTCAAGACCAACTGTAGATCAAAACAGTGTAGCAAGAAAGATGACAGGGGTAAACCAGAGAGACTGAATGAATGCTTATCTACTCTACTCTAAAATTCTGGTTTAAGTTGCACTGACTTCCCAGAATTGTAAGTTCAAGCTATGTTTCTAGATTTTGAATCTATGCATTGATTGTATGTATGCCATATGGTTTGACGGCATAACTTTGTGTTAATAATTGGTGACATTTATCAAAATGATGAATGAGTATTATGTTATCATAGTTTGTTTTCCACCATGTGGTAAAAGCTAGTACCATATGGTTAAGATTCTTTGTTAACAATCTGACCACCATTGTTTGTGTACAATCTGACCTTTGCCAGTATGCAATTCTTTCTGTTAAGATGATAACTGAATGATTAATTTTGATCAGAAAAAATGGTATGCCTATATTAGGTCAAAACTATAAGATGATTTATGATTACTGGTGATTGTTGGAATGTTTTTCAATGTATGACTTTAAGTCTACACCACATGTGTACTTGTGCTAAGTGTATTCCAATTTAATGTAATTTAATTCATAAGAAACATTGAAGAGTTATTTGACGTAAATTGTTTAGCATTGTATTACTGTCTCCTACTCTTTTGTAAACTCCACTCAACATCTAAACAACAGTGGAGATGGATAATTATAGCAGAAATACTATGCTAGTCTTATCCTTTGTTGGCTCAGATCTCACACATCCTCTGAAAGATAGAGGGCAAGTGTGTGAACTCGACAAGCCAGACTCTCAGCTACTTAACTACCGACCAGGTTTTCTTTGTTGAAGACTGGGGACCCTATCTACCCTGAGCAAATCTTGTTGTGAAGAGACACCACAGCCCAGCAGGTCTACACAGCAAGATCAGTCACCAGCCACAAGAGAGAGATCAGCCATCCTCTCTGACATCAGCTAAGTTCTAATATTCCAAGTGGACTCAAACTCAACTCATCCAGAACTTTATCTCACTTAATGATGAAACAGTGAGAACCAAAACTCATACGAACTGATTTTCCTGTTGGGAAATAACTACTCTTGTGTAAACAAGTAAAGTTAATGTGTGAAAGTGTACTTAACTTGTGTCAATTCTTTGTTGTTTAATTAATGTTGAATGTTTGAAGTTCTGTCTAGTTCTGTCTCACAGAGCTACAAGTACTTTTAATAATACAAGCCTCAGGAAACTTATCCCTGAGCCATATTGAGTATTTTGAGCCCCCCCCCAAAAAAAAAAAAAAAAAAAAAAACAACTTTTTTGATGACAAGTACAGAAAGTTGCTACCTCCATCACTAGTAGGAGAGAGGGTGGAGGTGAAATCTTGACATAATTTTCGTAGAGAAAATATTCCCAAGTCCTTGCCCTAGAGGACACACCAATCCACCCCCAACTCTCGTCACAGGTGTGGTCGAGAAATAACACATCAAGTGAGTGGACCTCATGCCAATATTAATCTTTGTACATGTACAGTGGATGAATCAAGGCACTTTGCTTATATGCACTTCATGGGTCGTTTTTTTTCGAAAATGTCCCATATTACTCATAGAGAACTAGTTTTTTTTGTTTGCCTTTTTTTTTAAAGAAGTGCTTCTGGAAACAAGTGGGGATAATGGAGAGGGAGGGGGATAGCTCTGGTTCAGGTCCAAGATCACCCACCACGGCCATTCCTAACGCTCTTCCCACCCTCCCCCCACCCCCACCCCCACCCATCAAATTCATGTGCATTGTGTTTTGATTGATACGGTTTGTTGTTTTGATTGATACGGTTTGTTGTTCTAGCTATAGTGATTTCTTGTTACACAGTAAGGAGAAGATGGGTAGGGGCGATGGAGGGGGAGGGATAGTTCTGGTTCAGGTCACAAATCACCTATACGGCCATTCATCATGTCGTCGTTGTTGTTATTGTTGTTGTTTGTGCATGCAAGCTGCAACACCAAAATATTTCACATCAAATTGTATGAAAGCATTTCACGCTTGAAAACAGAAAACTTGCAAACCATGTCACTGCAACAGTCCAATACTTGGATACTAACGCGAGCGAGTGTAAGAATTTCTGGCAGTATAGTGCTCACGTTGTTAGCTTTTGTTCCTTTATAGATTGCCCTTCGAATTCATATACACATCAAACGATTTCCCTCGATTACATTAGCTGTCTTGCTATCGAAGTCATGTGCTGTTGTGTATTCGTGTCGCTCATCATCGAGCCTTTTTACCTTTTCACAGGTACATTCGCACGTGGCAATGGGGAAGCGGCTCCATAGCTTACTACATAGACCATTCCTTCTTGGAAGATGATACAGACTGTACGCGCGCTCTCATCATCAATTAATTTCTATATCGGCAGTCAATATAAACAAAAAAGAGATTGCCGTCAGCAGATGTATGCCGAAGGTTGTTTACTGATTTGTATGTTTGTTTGTTTAATTATCATTTTCATTTATTGCAATACAATATGCCTCGTATTCTGTAAAAAAAAAAAAAAAAAAAAAAAAAAAAAAAAAAATTCCATCTACTTAAAAAAGCCTTTCTTTAGTTTGTAACACAGTAAACACGCCTCTCTTTCTCTCGGTCTCTCTCTCTCTCTCTCTCTCTCTCTCTCTCTCTCTCTCCATTCAGAACTGAACTATGCCATTCTTGTTGATAATTGTCTATCAAACGCTGTTTAAACAAGGATAAAAATGATTGTTCACACCCTACTCCTTGGTTAAACCAAGCATATCCAAATCCCATTCTAAATAGTGTATTTCTAACCAAAACTAAACCAGCATGGTTTCCCTTGGTCATCTAAATTCTTAAGCATAATATAAGCCTGTTTCGGTATCCTAGACAAGTCCATCTTTAAAATTTCAACCAGTACTTGATACATCTAACCGAACTATTTACATAAAGAGGGAAATCGCCCGGTTTCACCAAGGACTAACTTATTTGGTACTTTCAAGGGGATTTTCAAAAATCGCGAAAACAGAAACTTTACATGTCCAGTTTGCAAAGTTATTGAAGATGAACAACATTTTATACACATTTGCCCATTGTATATTGGAATCCGTTCAAAGTATCTAGGTGAATTGAAACAGTCCTATATAACTCTTCTTCGTAATGGATCAGCTTCACTGATCCGAAAGTTAGCCATGTATATCTTTTATGCTTTACGACAAAGAAACACTGCAATCATGGATTTGTGAACCAAATAATGTAGATCATTCTTAAGGTTTAATTTTTGGTGAAATGAATATTCCTATGTATGTATGAATTTCTTTCCGCGTACAACGTGATTTTGTACCTTGACTTTATTCTATATGGGCTAGGGGCCTGAAGAAATTAAAATATTGTATATATATATATATATAACCCCCATGGATAGGTCAAAATATTGTGTATAATGTAAATGTCAATACTTTTGTGTGAAGGAATAACAGAAAGAACAAAAAAGATAAGTACGAACATGCTCATCTGATTTGTTTTTCAAAGATAGCAGAGTTAAGAATTGATAATAACAAAGTCGTCTAACGCTGGATTCTCTCAAAATGTGTTAAATACGGGTCTGGGCAATTTTCTTCGAGATTTTAAGTTAAGTTTTGACTCTCTGTAGGAGAAGTTGGACGACTGGTCCGCGTATCCGTCGCTGTGTGCGCTGTGCAAAGTGCCCAATTCAGCGGGGGATCACTACCAGACTAAAATCGTCTTGAACACCACTGGCTTTGATATCACAGTGCCTCCCGTGGCTCTTCTGACCTGCGTGTCCGGGCACGTGACGCACGTACTGCTGGTCTGTGACCCCCAAAGCCTGTGCAGCAAGAAGCTGGAGCTTAGAGGGAGGTCACACACTGTTCTGTGCAGAGCTTCGCCGACACAGACTGCGCCCTACTTCAGCTGTGGGTGTCGCCTGGCCAGTTTCATACCTTACAGTCTGGTGTGTGATTGGCACGTGGGGACTGTGGGGATGACAGTGACGAAGCGTTCTGTGAAATTTCCCTCTTGTGGCACGGGGTTTTATGACTGTGGTCAGCAGCAGGTATGTCTGGAGGTCTCTTTCTGCTGCTGCCTCTGACTGCTTCCATTTCTTTGTGGTTTCCATCACCACTCTCTCTTTTTTTTTTCTGTCTGTTGATGTCTCTGTCTATGTGTCTGTCTCGGTCTGTCTCCGTCTGTCTCTCTGTGTCTCTGTCTGCCTCTCTGCCTGCCTGCCTGCCTGCCTGCCTGTCTGTCTGTCTGTCTCTCTCTGTCTCTGTCTGTGTCTCTGTCTCTGGCTCTCTCTCTCTCGGTCTCTGCCTTCCCCCCTTTGCTCTCTCTCTCTCTCTCTCTCTCTCTCTCTCTCTCTCTCTCTCTCTCCCCTGCCTCTCCTTCTGCCTCCTCCTTGCCTCTCTGCCTATCTGCCTCTCTCTCTCCTCTCCTCTCCCTCTCTCTCTCTCTCTCTCTCCCGCTCTCTCTCTCTCTCTCTCTCTCTCTCTCCCTCTCTTTCCCCCCCCCCCCCCCCCTGTTTCTCTTCTATCTGCCTGTCTTTCTGTTTGTTGTCTGTCCTAACTGTCCATCTCTCTCTCTCTCTCTCTCTCTCTCTCTCTCTGTGTGTGTGTGTGTGTGTGTGTGTGCGTGTGTGTGCGTGTGTGTGTGTGTGTGTGTGTGTGTGTGTGTGTGTGTGTGTGTGTGTGTGTGTGTGTGTAACTAAACAGACTAAACCATCCGCTATAATGTTCAGTACTGTGTCGCACAATATACGCCGTAAATGCTCCTCATCCTGTATCATAGAAACATCAAAGTAATCAAGAGAACACATTTGGTCTTTTCCTTTCATTATGGCCTTTAATTCCATTGTAACATTTGTTGGAAATGAAGCATCTCACGAAAGGGGCGACCAGCCAGAACTTTTTTTTTTTTTACCCAAGCATGTTGAATTGTCGTTCCTGAACCATGTCTAATGTGTTCAAACCAGTTTTAAATAATTGACATCGTGCAGTTACACTGGACAACAATCAATTTCTTACTTTAAAACGCAGTTCATTTCTCTCAGAACTGAAGGAAATATATATGAAATTAATAGCAATTTCAGGCTGTTTTCCACCCCTCCATATCAACTATCGCTAACCCCTAGAGAAGATGAAAAACGTAAACAATGAATTATGTAGACGAACAATAATCTCGTTTCCATTCTACGAGTGCTTTGGAAAGGATACTACAACAAATGTTTTAATCAACTTAAAGTTTAGCTGGTAGCTTTACAGTGTATGTGCTGGAGAGAATGAGGAAGAGGAAGTGTGGTAATCTTGCCATACGTCTATGACCCCCACTACTCTCTCTCTCTCTCTCTCTCTCTCTCTCTCTCTCTCTCTCTCTCTGACACCACAGGCAATAAAACCATTCATCAACTCTTGTGATCCCTAGGTGAAATCAAAGTCAATTGACAGGAAACAGCTTTCAGTTGACGTAACAAGAGACATTTTATGCAAGGAAATTCTTATTCAGAAGTTAATCGACCCTTTCCCATTTTATTTTTACGATTATGATTTATGATCTTATCATTTATTTATTTTTTTTCATCCATTTATTCATTTACATGTTTAAAAAAAAAAAAGAGACCAACATTTTCCATCTGATCTAAGTTTTTACAGAAGAAAGACTTTTAACGAAATTCCGGTGTGTTTTTGTAGAAGGTGTATTTTAAAGGGTTGTGTGAATGAGGGTTTTTTTTTGTTTGTTTGTTTGTATTTTTTTTACAAATGACTTGTGAATTAACTTCAACGAAGTGAGAGCACTGTTCTGGCCCTTTTCGGTCAGCTGGGCTATAAGCAACATCAGCATTTATTTATTCATTTATTCATTTGTTTGTTTATTTAATTTGCTCATTCATTTCTTTTCTTTAGTCATTCTATTTATCTATGTATTTATTTTTGCTTACCCAGTTATTTGTTTGTTTTGTTTATGTACTGGTGTTATTGTTACTTGTGCCGTTCGTCTTCTGCCGTTTGTCCAATAAATCACAGTGCATAGAGAACTCCAAAGTCTGTGACGGATATGACGACTGCCTCAACCTGGCGGATGAGAAGCACTGCAGATGGGCGGAGACACGGGCGATCTTCAACATCACAGACCCCCCGGCAGTGGTCAGTTTTGACAGACCCGGCAGATTCAGCCTCAGTGCTCTGCCACACGGCACCACGTGGTGTCCAGAGACCCACTTCCAGTGTCCAGGCGACGGTTACTGTCTGCCTGTCTACACCCCGGTGTAACGGCATGGCTGACTGTCCGGGTCAGGAGGACGAAGCGGAGTGTGATCTCTACACGTGTGCAGGGCTTTACCGTTGTCATGGTCTGGACAGAACCATCTGCATGCACACCAGTCACATTTGCGACGGGTTTCCCCCCATGTCCGCACAGCGATGATGAACTGATGTGCCAGATGAAGGGGCACTGTGTCGCTCCATCTGCTTGCTACGGTACCAGTTTCTATCGATCGGAGCCTGCTCTACATCTACGTTATATGGATGTCAAGGGTACTTGTTTGTCGCTAGATGTCATTAACCTTAATGTTATGATGATTCATCTTGGTGTTAGTGAGTGTCACTGGCGAAATTTGAGTGATATTACTTTGCCCAACCTACATGTTTTGGACCTGAGTGATAATTTACTGCACAGTCTCAACTTGAAGCATTTCAGGGCACTGAAGAACCTGAAAGAACTGGTTCTGGCTGGCTGGCAACCCTCTGTCTGTCTGGTGGAATGTCTGGCTTAACTGGTCCCTCTAAACTGATAAATCTCCTGCTGTTGAATCTTTCCCGTGTCACACATTATAACCTGTCCTTTATTTCAGATCGTATGCCTCGAATACAGATTCTGGACTTGTCACAGAGTGACTGCGATCATTGAGAGGAAAAGACTTGTTCAGGTCGTTGAACGTTCTGGACCTGCGAGGTTGTCCCGTTTCTGATTTCAGCCCTGGTTTCATGAAAGGAATGGACGACCTGCGAGAAGTCTTCGGTGACAACTTCAAGTTGTGTTTGTGCCGCTTTGTTGCCTGATACCTTTACAGGGAAATGTAGCGCACCTGTTGATGAAATTTCTTCGTGTAGGAATCTGCTGAAGTCTGGCTTTTATGCTTTCACTCTCTTGTTGTGTTCGCTCTTCTCGCACTTCTCGGAAACTCTGGTAGCTTTGTATATCGTCTGAAGGCTTTCTTTGCAGGAAAGAACATGGTTAGTTTCACAGCTTTCGTCATCCATCTCGCTTTATCTGATTTTCTGATGGGGGTTTACCTTTTGATAATAGGAATATCAGACCGTGTTTACGCTGGCAGCTACCTGTGGAGCGAAATGACGTGGAAGAGAAGCGCAGCGTGCAGCACTGCACTGCAGGCTTCCTGTCCATTCTGTCCTGTGAGGTGTCCTCGTTCCTCATTTGCCTCATCACCCTGGATCGCTTTCTGGTCATCCGCTTTCCTTTCAGTCACCTTAAGTTCAGTATCATATCGGCTCACGTGGCCTGTTTTGTCGCGTGGGGACTGGGGATGATGCTGGCCTCAATACCTTTGCTTCCTGTGACGCGCCACTGGGAATTCTACCGCCCAGACAGGGATCTGTATCCCTCTGCCCGTCACTAGAATTGACTTTTCTGGCCGCCGCATTATTCTTTCATCGTCATGATCGTGCTCAACTTTGTTCTGTTCCTGTTGACTGCTGCAGGCCAGGCTCTGATCTATCTGTCAGTCAGAGCCAATATGATGCCTGATGATGGAGCAAAGATCAAAAACAGTGCTGCAATCCAAGACAAAGCCAGATCTAAAGAGTTCACCATTGCTAGCCGTCTTCTGGTTATCGCCCTTTCAGACTTTCTGTGCTGGTTTCCCATTGGAGTCTGCGGACTTCTGGCCAAACTAGATGTCGCTATATCAGGGGAGATCAATGCGGCGATGGCTACGATTATCCTGCCGTTTAACGCTGCATTAAATCCGTTTCTCTATACATATACAACATTGCGACAGAAACGCCAGAGAGAGAAAGAAACCTCACTGCAAAAGTTTATAACTGCACAGATTAAAAGAGAGTTGGCTGCATTAGGCCGTCAATGAAATTATGAAAGCATGGTACACAAAGCAATATGTGAGACAGTTCAATATACGTAAACTCAGCATTCTAAGATTGCTCTATTAATGGCCCACACAGTGACACGGTTTGTGTGGTCTGTCTGTCTCTGTCTCTCAATCTCTCTCTCTCTCTATATCTGTCTATCTATCTGTCTGTCTGTCTGTCTGTCTGTCTCTCTCTCTCTCTCTCTCTCTCTCCTCTCTCTCTCTCTCTCTCTCTCTCTCTCTCTCTCTCTCTCTCTCTCTTAATGTCGGTGTACAAATTAATTCAGGCTACAGTTGACGTTTCTAGGTTCTGCTCCGGTGTCAAGTTGAGTGACATGCGCATATATATTCATAGACAACACATGCACACACACACACACACACACACACACACACACACACACACAGAGCGAGGGGGATACGGACAGTTCATTCATGTATAGGCCATTGCCCTCATGAAGGAGTGCATATAAACAAAACTAATCAGACATAACAAAAACATAAAACTATGTGATTATCAATACATTTCCACAATGCACGAGAGAGAGAGAGAGAGAGAGAGAGAGAGAGAGAGAGAGAGAGAGAGAGAGAGAGAGAGAGAGAGAGAGAGAGAAGTTGATAGCAGGTCTTCAGAGAAGCAGGTTTTTCAGGGGCAGGACTTGTCACACAACAGGCACTCGGATGGAAGCCGCTGAGGAAAAGGAAGGCGGGAGGACCTCGACGCATTTGGCGCCTCTTTATGGGATTCTGAAGTGAAGACATCCAGAACGACATGGACCCAGCTAATAAGGTCGGCCAGAACCAAGTCTGCTAGCTGGAGGAATGGTGTCGCCGGTCAATGTTCCCTGGTGAGAGAGCACCGGACTCGTAATCCTTGTGATCCTGGGGTCGTGGATTCGAAGCTCCACCAGGTCGTTTCGGTACAGGGAGATTTTTCTCTTGGAGGTAACATTGGTTGTGATTCCATTTCCCAAATAGTCCTTCAAATGAGACTATGAACTGAGGTTCCGTGTGTGAACGCACGCATATCTCGCACACACACGCTGGTCGTTGGTATGTATGATCGTTACCCCTGGTATGTGCCCTGCGTGAGATATTGAAAGAATGAAAGAAGTAAGGAATTTGAGTGAACGCTATTGACTGGATGACACGGGCAAGGGTTGATGAAGCACCGGCAGGCAGCTCTCCGGTCAGCACTACTTGGGTAGGCAACTCGTGTGCACGAGAGTGTGGACTGTCAGCGCCTAGAACCTTGGGCAAGTCGTTTTATAGATGCTATATCATTATTATTGTTATTATTATTGTTATTGTTATTATATTATTATTATTATCATCATTATTATAGTTATTATCATTATTATTATCATTAAGGATTCATTCAAGGAAGTTTTTAGAGGGCGTGTTCCTACTGCCCCTACTGGCCTCTGGAGTCTCTTGGCCTTCTCTTCTTCTTTCTTCAGCTCATGTATTACCATGTCTGGTTTTACTTTCCATTTTGCCTGTTACCCCACCACCGCTGCTTCATTCCGACTGACCCGAGTCCCTGTCTGTTGGTTTGCCTGTGTCTAGTCATTTCGCTGATTGTTGTTTCCTTTACTATGTCCACTGCCTTCTGAAATTTCCATTTTTTTTTTTTTTGCCAGTCTGTAGCTTGGGTTGGATCCTGCTCTCTCTCCCCCTCTCGCATCCATTTTTTTTTTTTTTTGTTTGCCGTCTTAGCTCTGGTTGGAGTGATTGCATAAGCGCTTCCTCTCTCTTTCTCTGTTCTGCCTCTCCTCTCTGTACAGAAGATTTTTTCCTCCTCTCTGCGCGCTACCCCCTGACAGGTCTCTTTTTTCCTGTCTCTGGTGGACCTGGTTGCTTTCCGACCTCGCTCCCCTCCCTCTCGCTCTGTCCTCTCTCTCCTCTCCTGATGACTCTCGTCTACTCGTCCTCTCTCTCCTCCCTCCTCTGCTCTCGTCTGTTCTCTCTCTCTCCCTTCTCTCCTCTCTCTCTTCTCTTTCTCGTTCTCTCTCTTCTCTCCCTCTCTGCTTCTCCCTGTCCTCTCGCTTCCTCCTGTCTCTCTCTCTCTCTCTCTGTCTCTCCTCTCGTCTCTCTCCCTCCCCTTCTCCTCTTCTATCTCCCACCTCTCATCTCTCTCTCCTCCCGCTCTTGCCTGTCTCTGCCTCTTCCCTGTCATCGCCTTGCTCCTCCCTCTCTCTCGTCTCTCTCTCGGCTTCCAATATTCCTCTCTCTCTCTCTGCTCTCTCTGCCTCCCTCTCTCTCCCTCTCTCCTCGCTCTTCTCCCGCTGCTCCTCTACTCTCACTTCTCTCTTCTCTCCTCCTCCTCTCTGTCTCCTCTCTGCCTCCTGCTGCCAGGTCTCTCTCTGGCTCGACCCTGATCGTTCTCGGTCTCTCTCTCTGATCTCCTGTCTCTCTACTGCTCCCCTTCTCTGGGCCTCTCTCCCCTAACGTCTCAAACGGCTCTCCCTCCATCCTCTCAAACGTCCTTTCTCCTCTCTTCTTCTCTATCTCTCTCTCATCTCTCTCTCTCTGGCTCTGTGTGTCAGTCTGTTTTGTCTCCTGTCTCGTGTCATCCTCCCTCGCTCTCATCTCTCCTCTCTCCTTTTTTTACATTGTACATCTTTACTGGAACAATGTGAGCATATTTCGTGTGAACAGTTGTTGTATGAAGATTTCTCTTGTGAGCAATTGTCTTCTAAGCAACTGTCGTGTGAGCAGTTGTCTTGTGAGCAAATTTTGTTTGAGCGTTAATCTTGTCATCATCTGTTGTACAAGTTCTGTTTTTGGGTGAGCAATTGTTGGGGGTTGGACTGTTGCATTTCAACACTTTGTGGCTAGGGCTTTCCCACAGAAAGCATAGGAACAGAGTTTGTTGAACTGAGCTCAGTCCTATGGATCGTGCAGATCGTCAGCCAACTGACCCACTGTGTTGTGAGCCTGTTGGGGAGCAGTCTCACCTTAACCATCAGCAAAGGTACTCTGCACTTTGGTGGATGACAGTGTCACAATCTCATGCTTTGTTTGTGGGTCCTGCAACCTCCACCCCCCCCCCCCCCCCCCCCCCCCCCCCCCCCCCCCCCCCCCCCCCCCCACACAATTTCCTTTCCCTTTGATTTACTTTTTCTTTTTTCTTTTTTTTTTACATCTATCTGTATTTTCTTTTTAATTTTACAGAGATGGGCCTCCATTCTATCATTTCCACCCATTTTGATTTGGAAAAGTGACTCATGCTCACCATGCAAAGTCTGTCTGGGTTTTTTTTTGTTTTTACAGATGGACACTCACATACTGATTTTTCACTGTTTAGCTTTTGATACAAATCGTCTGGGATTATCCACGTTCCAATGTATGGTGTGATGACATTTTTATTCTGGTATGTATACAGCACATGTAATGCAAAAATGCATTCCCCCTCCCCATCCTACCCATCAACCTGGGAAGAAAAATGCACACATATATCAAAGACAGCCCCAATTTTCCCCCTTTTTTCCGCGCCTCGTATCTTTCGACGATGGGGAAGCATCTAGAAGGGAAGGCATCTAACAATGTGCTAATGACAGCTATATGATACAGATATGAAAGAACGCAACTGTGCAACTCAGCGCTCGCGGCGCTCATGTACATGCAGTACATCCAATTACAGGATGTGAGTTTCAAAATACGTATTTTTGTCTAATGTTTAAATGTTGATCAAAGATGATTTGAAGTGAAGATAGCACCTTCCTTTTCCAAGCTAGTCTTATACACATTCTGTCCAATGGAATGATATGATAACAACCTCATATCAATAGCTGGCTGTGTGAAGTGTTTGAAATGTGATTGCAGCCAAATTAACTACCGGGATGTACCTGTGTGTAAGGGAGTTGGTATGAGGGCAGTATTACTAAGATGGCTTGCAAGAGGAGTCTGAATGTATCTGTGTATTAAGGAATTGGTATGAGGGCAGTATCACCAAGATGGCATGCAAGAGGAGTCAGAATGTATCTGTGTGTAAGAGAGTTGGGTTGAGGGCGGTATTACCAAGATGGCACCCGAGAGGAGTAGGATGTATCAGTGTATAATAGAATTGGAATGAGGGCAGTATCACCAAGATGGCATACAAGAGGAGTCAGAATGTATCTGTGTGTAGAGAGTTGGCATGAGGGCAGTATTACCAAGATGGCATGCGAAGGAAGTCAGGCTGTATCTGTGTATAAAGGAGTTGGAATGAGGGCAGTATCACCAAGATGGCATGTGGAAGAAGTCAAACAATATGGACAGTTTACACAGAAAAATCCACAAGACATACACCTGCTGACGTAGGCCCTCGTCATCAGCTGGCAGCTTGCCGATTTGTGGGGCTATGTAGGACCCCCAGTCTAGTTTCGTGTAGCTCAACAGATCGGTGAGTGTGCCAGCAATAGATAGGAGGGCTGGAAGATCAACACATACCGAGTCACTTTCATATCGTAATCAATATTGGCATCATCATTGGAGAGCAAATAAAAACACACACAGACACTTTTTGTATTTTAATCTATGTTGACATCATCTTTGGAGGCAGGAATGCAAACACATACAGAGACACTTTCGTGTTATAATCATGTTGACATCATCATTGTTGGGACTAGTCTCACAAACTGGATTGATTGTACTGTTAAAATATAATTTTTTCTTTTTTTTTTTGTTTTGGTAAAGTCATTAGGTATATGCTCTCTTGGTTGATGAGTTCTAATTTCTGACTACACATGCTACGATTTACCATCAATTCCCGGTCTTTGTATTTGTAAAATCATACTTTACGTGCTTCAGTAATTTCAGACCAGATATCTGACGAGTTTTTTTCTCGTAATATCATCAGTTGATCTATTTGTCATTTATGAAAATCGTCCTCTTCTGTTTCTGGTAGGTGACGATACACTTCATGTCATTGTTCAAATAATCTATCATATAAATTTGTATGTATGTGTGTGTGTGTGTGTGTGTGTGTGTGTGTGTGTGTGTGTGTGTGATCGCGCACACGCTTGTGTCCACCTTAAATTTTTACTTCGTACATCTTTACTGGACAATGTGAGCATATTTCGTGTGAACAGTTGTTGTATGAAGATTTCTCTTGTGAGCAATTGTCTTTCTAAGCAACTGTCGTATGAGCAGTTGTCTTGTGAGCAAATTTTGTTTGAGCGTTAATCTTGTCATCATCTGTTGTACAAGTTCTGTTTTGGTGAGCAATTGTTGGGGGTTGGACTGTTGCATTTCAACACTTTGTGGCTAGGGCTTTCCCACAGAAAGCATAGGAACAGAGTTTGTTGAACTGAGCTCAATCCTATGGATCGTGCAGATCGTCAGCCCACTGACCCACTGTGTTGTGAGCCTGTTGGGGAGCAGTCTCACCTAACCATCAGCAAAGGTACTCTGCAGCTTTGGTGGATGACAGTGTCACAATTTCATGCTTTGTTTGTGGGTCCTGCAACCTCCACCCTCCCCCCCACCCCCCCCTACATTTTCCTTTCCCTTTGATTTACTTTTTCATTTTTTTTTTAAACCTATCTGTATTTTCTTTTTCAATTTTACAGAGATGGGCCTCCATCCTATCATTTCCACCATTTTATTTTGGAAAAGTGACTCATGCTCACCATGCAAAGTCTTTTTTTTTTTTTTTTTTTTTTTTTTTTTTTTTTTTTTGCAGACGGACACTCACATACTGATTTTCACTGTTTTAGCTTTTGATACAAATCGTCTGGGATTATCCACGTTCCAATGTATGGTGTGATGACATTTTTATTCTGGTATGTATACAGCACATGTAATGCAAAAATGCATTCCCCCTCCCCATCCTACCCCCATCAACCTGGGAAGAAAAATGCACACATATATCAAAGACAGCCCCAATTTTCTCCCTTTTTTTTTTTCCGCGCCTCGTATCTTTCGACGATGGGGAAGGCATCTAGAAGGGAAGACATCTAACAATGTGCTAATGACAGCTATATGATACAGATATGAAAGAACGCAACTGTGCAACTCAGCGCTCGCGGACGCTCATGTACATGCAGTACATTCAATTACAGGATGTGAGTTTCAAAATACGTATTTTTGTCTAATGTTTAAATGTTGATCAAAGATGATTTGAAGTGAAGATAGCACCTTCCTTTTCCAAGCTAGTCTTATACACATTCTGTCCAATGGAATGATATGATAACAACCTCATATTAATAGCTGGCTGTGTGAAGTGTTTGAAATGTGATTGCAGCCAAATTAACTACCGGGATGTACCTGTGTGTAAGGGAGTTGGTATGAGGGCAGTATTACTAAGATGGCTTGCAAGAGGAGTCAGAATGTATCTGTGTATTAAGGAATTGGTGTGAGGGCAGTATCACCAAGATGGCATGCAAGAGGAGTCAGAATGTATCTGTGTGTAAGAGAGTTGGGTTGAGGGCGGTATTTACCAAGATGGCATGCAAGAGAAGTCAGGCTGTATCTGTGTACAAAGGAGTTGGAATGAGGGCAGTATCACCAAGATGGCATGCGGAAAGAGTCAAAACAATATGGACAGTTTACACAGAAAAATCCACAAGACATACACCTGCTGACGTAGGCCCTCGTCATCAGCTGGCAGCTTGCCGATTTGTGGGGCTATGTAGGACCCCAGTCTAGTTTCGTGTAGCTCAACAGATCGGTGAGTGTGCCAGCAATAGATAGGAGGGCTGGAAGATCAACACATACCGAGTCACTTTCATATCGTAATCAATATTGGCATCATCATTGGAGAGCAAAAAAAAAACACACACAGACACTTTTTGTATTTTAATCTATGTTGACATCATCTTTGGAGGGCAGGAATGCAAACACATACAGAGACACTTTCGTGTTGTAATTCATGTTGACATCATCATTGTTGGGACTAGTCTCACAAACAGGATTGAATGTACTGTCAGAATATAATTTTTTTTTTTCCTTTTTTTTTTTGGTAAAGTCATTAGGTATATGCTCTCTTGGTTGGAGTTCTAATTTCTGACTACACATGCTACGATTTACCGTCAATTCCCGGTCTTTGTATTTGTAAAATCATACTTTACGTGCTTCAGTAATTTCAGACCAGATATCTGACGAGCTTTTTTCTCGTAATATCATCAGTTGATCTATTTGTCGTTTACGAAAATCGTCCTCTTCTGTTTCTGGTAGGTGACGATACACTTCATGTCATTGTTCGAATAATCTATCGTCATAAATGTGTGTGTGTGTGTGTGTGTGTGTGTGTGTGTGTGTGTGTGTGTGTGTGCTCACGCACACGCTTGTGTCCGCCTTAAATTTTTACATTGTACATCTTTACTGGAACAATGTGAGCATATTTCGTGTGAACAGTTGTTGTATGAAGATTTCTCTTGTGTGAGCAATTGTCTTCTAAGCAACTGTCGTATGAGCAGTTGTCTTGTGAGCAAATTTTGTTTGAGCATTCATCTTGTCATCATCTGTTGTATAAGTTCTGTTTTGGTGAGCAGTTGTTGGGGGTTGGACTGTTGCGTGTCAACACTTTGTGGCCAGGGCTTTCTGTGGGATGGCATAGGAACAGAGTTTGTTGAACTGAGCTCAATCCTATGGATCGTGCAGATCGTCAGCCCACTGACCCACTGTGTTGTGAGCCTGTTGGGGAGCAGTCTCACCTTAACCATCAGCAAAGGTACTCTGCAGCTTTGGTGGATGACAGTGTCACAATCTCATGCTTTGTTTGTGGGTCCTGCAACCTCCACCCCCCCCCCCCCCCCCCCCACATTTTCCTTTCCCTTTGATTTACTTTTTCATTTTTTTAAACCCTATCTATATTTTCTTTTTAATTTTACGAGATGGGCCTCCATCCTATCATTTCCACCATTTTGTTTTGGAAAAAGTGACTCATGCTCACCATGCAAAGTCTGTTGTTTTTTTTTTTTTTTTTTTTTTTTTTTTTTTTTTTTACAGACGGACACTCACATACTAATTTTCACTGTTTTAGCTTTTGATACAAATCATCTGGGATTATCCACGTTCCAATGTATGGTGTGATGACATTTTTATTCTGGTATGTATACAGCACATGTAATGGAAAAATGCATTCCCCCTCCCCATCCTACCCATCAACCTGGGAAGAAAAATGCACACACATATCAAAGACAGCCCCAATTTTCCCCCTTTTTTCCGCGCCTCGTATCTTTCGACGATGGGGAAGGCATCTAGAAGGGAAGACGTCTAACAATGTGCTAACGACAGCTATATGATACAGATATGAAAGAACGCAACTGTGCAACTCAGCGCTCGCGGACGCTCATGTACATGCAGTACATTCAATTACAGGATGTGAGTTTCAAAATACGTATCTTTGTCTAATGTTTAAATGTTGATTAAAGATGATTTGAAGTGAAGATAGCACCTTCCTTTTCCAAGCTAGTCTTATACACATTCTGTCCAATGGAATGATATGATAACAACCTCATATCAATAGCTGGCTGTGTGAAGTGTATGAAATGTGATTGCAGCCAAATTAACTACCGGGATGTACCTGTGTGTAAGGGAGTTGGTATGAGGACAGTATTACTAAGATGGCTTGCAAGAGGAGTCAGAATGTATCTGTGTATTAAGGAATTAGTATGAGGGCAGTATCACCAAGATGGCATGCAAGAGGAGTCAGAATGTATCTGTGTGTAAGAGAGTTGGGTTGAGGGCGGTATTACCAAGATGGCATACGAAAGGAGTAGGATGTATCAGTGTATAATAGAATTGGAATGAGGGCAGTATCACCAAGATGGCATACAAGAGGAGTCAGAATGTATCTGTGTGTTAGAGAGTTTGGTATGAGAGCAGTATTACCAAGATGGCATGCGAGAGAAGTCAGGCTGTATCTGTGTATAAAGGAGTTGGAATGAGGGCAGTATCACCAAGATGGCATGTGGAAGAAGTCAAACAATATGGACAGTTTACACAGAAAAATCCACAAGACATACACCTGCTGACGTAGGCCCTCGTCATCAGCTGGCAGCTTGCCGATTTGTGGGGCTATGTAGGACCCCCAGTCTAGTTTCGTGTAGCTCAACAGATCGGTGAGTGTGCCAGCAATAGATAGGAGGCTGGAAGATCAACACATACCGAGTCACTTTCATATCGTAATCAATATTGGCATCATCATTTGGAGAGCGAATAAAAAAACACATACAGAGACATTTTTTGCATTTTAATCTATGTTGACATCATTATTGTTGTGACTAGTCTCACAAACTGGATTGAGTGTACTGTCAAAATAAATTTCTTTCCTTTTTTTTTTTGTTTGGTAAAGTCATTATGTATATGCTCTCTTGGTTGGTGATTTCTAATTTCTGACTGCAAATTCTACGATATACTATCAATTCCCGTCTTTGTATTTGTAAAGTCATACTTCACGTGCTTCAGTGATTTCAGACCAGATATCTGACGAGCCTTTTTTCGTGATATAATCAGTTGATCCGTTTGTCGTTTATGAAAATCGTCCTCTTCTGTTTCTGGTAAGTGACGATACACTTCATGTCATTGTTTGAATCATCTATCATCATAAATGTGTGTGTGTGTGTGTGTGTGTGTGTGTGTGTGTGTGTGTGTGTGTGTGTGTGTGTGTCCTTAGACATACTTTTGGTTTTGTGTTCTATGTAAAGCACTCTTTGTTGGAATATGGATATATATATATATATATATATATATATATATATATATATATATATATATATATATATATAACTTTTGAATTGATGTTTTTGTTAGTATGTATTCGACAACTTTAGTGAGGACTGATGATAAATACCGACTGAAATTTCTGGAGAAAAATATACATCACATCGTAAGGACGAGAGGGCTCAGTTTTGAATTCACGAGACTAAGTACATTGTTTGGAAAATGTAGACTTTATTCTTCTGCCATTTTTCTCCTTTCTCGTAATTAATTTGTGGTCTATGTTTATCAAATGATCGACAACACTCACTGTTATAGATACACTATACACTATATACCAGTCAACGTCACTGGGTCTTTGATTATAATATTAACCTTCATGTGTCGTCGAGATTCCAAGAAGAAGACGTTAACGATCAAATTGAGTATACACTTGCAAAAGTCCTTACCAATATCATGCAGGCCTTGATCTTTTATTGTTCTAATGTTCTATTATACGTCAATCCTTTTTACATGTTAATGTGTGCCTTTTAAAAAAAAAAAATGGAAACATGGTTCACCTGGGGATTATTTGTCCTCGCATTCAAGTCTCCCTCCATTAGCAAATGTGTTAGGTAAGTCATGCAACCTCTCTCTCTCTCTCTCTCTCTCTCTCTCTCTCTCTCTCTCTTCTCTCTCTCTCTCTGAACGTATTAACTCTGACCATGTCTCATCATTAGTTAGTGAAGCTGCTGACCTTGTTGATGTTAACATCAATCAAGCCTTGTCCAAGTTTAATGAATGTTTTGTGTATGCTGGTGAATGCATGATGAAAACTATTAGATTTGGCATAGGTATGAGAAATGTTTGGTTCGACCTTGAATGTAAACAAAGCAGAAAAGTATTACGAACACAGATAAACAGGTTTCATAGAACTAATAACGATAATGACAGAATTGCCTATGGCCAGAAAAGGAGAGAGTATAAGGAATTGTTAAGACAGAAAAGGAAGCTACATAATGAAAATATCATTGTATCGTTACAAAGTAATATAAATGACTCAAAGAAATTCTGGGAAAATTGTTCGTTCAGTTAGGCCAAGAACTCAAGGTCAGGGGTCGATTTCTAGTGATCAGTGGTATAATCACTTCAAAGGTGTTTTTAACGACTTGCCTGTTGACTTAAACACCAGTTCATTTTGACGAATATTATGATAGGGAACCTGTACATACTGATTGCGACTTTTTGAATCAGCCTATTTTTGTTACCGAAATTGAAGCTGCAATTCGAACAATAAAGAGTAATAAGGCAGCTGGCCCAGATAAGCTTATTGGAGAATTTTATAAGTACAGCAGGCAAGTCATTATGCCTTTTCTTGTTAAATTTTTCAATACCATTTTTGATGAGGGTTTTTTTCCGGAAGACTGGTCAGTCAGTCTCTATCTTGCAACCACTATTTAAGAAGGGCGATAGGAATAGTCCAGATAATTACCGTGGAATCTCCTTGTTGAACATTTGTAGTAAAATATATAGCTTTGTTCTCAATAGAAGGTTAACCAAATGGATTGAGATGAACAATATTATTGGTGAGGAGCAAGCTGGATTTCGTGACAAACGATGTACAACAGATCACATTTTCACTTTACTGGCAATGATCCAGAAGCAGTTGTTAAGACACAGGAAACTCTATGTCGCATTTATAGACTTTAGGAAGGCTTTTGACCTAGTGAGTAGGGATAAATTGTGGAAGGTTCTATCTGTTAATGGTCTTAATGGAAAAATTCTTGAAAGCATTGCAAAGTGTGTATAATGTTGTGAAGACTTGTGTTCGAACTAGTGGTGACCTTACTGATACTTTTCTATGCCCACGGGGCCTAAAACAAGGTGAGGTGTGTTCACCTGTGCTTTTTTTCATTGTTAATCAATGAAACTAACTAAAGATATAAACACTTTTGGTAGACATGGTATTCAGCTTTCTCCAGATCTCACCGAACTTTTGATTCTGTTATTTGCTGATGATGTTGCATTATTTTCTGATACTGTTATTGGTTTGCAGACCCAACTGAATGTCTTGTATAATACCTCAAAACGTTTAGATTTACTTGTGAACCTGGAAAAGTCAAATATTGTTGTATTCAGGAATGGGGGTTACCTTGCTTTGAATGAAAATTGGACTTATGGTGATGCTCAACTTTCCGTTGTTAACATGTATAAGTATCTCGGTATAATACTGACTACAAGATTATCCTTCCAACCAACTATGTGTGACTTAGCAAACAGAGCAAAGAAAGGATTGATTGCTATCAACAGAATGCTATGGTCAATAGGTGAGCATTCTCCTGGTATTTTCTTTAAGCTATTCGATTGCCAAATACAACCTATCTTAACTTATGGAGCAGAGATTTGGGGACTGTCATCTAACCAGGAACAAATTGAAAGGGTGTGCACTTAGCTGCAATTAAAAGATTTCTTGGTGTAAGTCCAAAAGCTCCTAGGCACTTAGTGTACGGGCGAATCTGGAAGATACCCTCTTTATGTTAATACTTATGCAAAATGTATCAGATTTTGGCTTCGTGTTGCATGTATGGATAATAACAGACTCCCGAAGAAAGCGTATGATATGCTGCTACATCTGCAGAATCAAAATTATATTACCTGGACGACTAATGTTTGCTATGTTCTTTACAGATTCGGGTTTGGAATTGTTTGGGAAATGCAAAGTGTTGGTAATGTGAAAGCTTTTATTGCAGAATTCAAGAAACGTTTAAGTGATTGTTACATCCAAGATTGGCATTCAGCTATCGAATCGCATGAGTTGTACGATGTTTATCGGTCATATAACCAGTCTCTTATTCGAAGTCACTACCTCTGTGTAATTAAACATGTTAACATCCGCAGGTTACTTTCAAGGTTTCGGTTAGGAATGTCGCCATTACGATGCCACTTTTTACTATACTGATCGCAATAGAAACCATGACATTTTCTGTCCACACTGTAAGGAAGCACCGGAAACTGAGCTCCATTTTCTACTGGTTTGTCCTTTGTACGATAAGTTGCGCCTCGAGTTGATTCCAGCTAAATATTACAAACACCCTTCTCTATTCAAAATGTCCATGTTGCTAGCCTGTTCTATTGAGACCACTATTATGAATGTTGGTAATTTCATTTATAGAGCAATGGCCATTAGAAACGAAGCAATTAATGCTGCAGTTGCTTCATGAATGTCTTCATTATTAACTTTGAACACCTTTCAGCTGAGTGGCTTGTACTGATTTGTTTTGACCATGTTCACTCACTTTGATATGGGCCTGTGGCCTGTCAAATAAAAATGTTCTGAGTTCTGAGTTCTGAGTCCATCCATCTATCTATCTGTCTATGTATCTATCTATCTGTCCCCCTGTCTACATGTCTTCCTATCTATCAATCCATCTATTATCTATCTAGCTATCTATCGATCCATCTATCTATATATCTGAGTGTGTATTTGTCTATCTAACTATCTCTTTGTCTGCCTATCTATCTATCTATCTATCTATCTATCTATCTATCTATCTATCTATCTATCTGCCTGTCTGTCTATCTATCTGTCTGTCAGTCTGTCTGTCTCTGTCCTGTCTGTCTGTCTGTCCATCCCTGTCTCCATTCATTTATCTATCTGTCCATCACTCAAAAGCTGGTGAGGTGTGAGCCAGACGTCCCGTTCACCCAGGGAACGTGACCTGCACAACTGATCACCTCTCCTTTCCAGGTGCAGAGATGACCGTGTGGTCCTTGTCTGGTTCACCGGCGGGAGGCCGTTGCAGTATAACCTCTCCTACATTACAGTGCCCCTAACAACACCTTCACGCGGTGTCTCCTCTCCCTTCCCCCCACCTGTGTCCACAGACCTGCTATCGTGTGGTGCGCGACCAAGTGTCCAGCGGTACAACTGGACGGGAAAGCTGGGCTGGATAGCCTTGGTTGGCGACCAGCCTAGGAGAAGGACGACTCTGATCTCAACACCCGGGTAGATGGAGCTCGTTAGCCACGCTAGGCAATTTGTCTACGAGGACACTCTGATGTAAGACCTACGATCCGAGGACTTCATGATCTCCGTCCCAGCTTGCTTGGCCATGGCAGATGTTCCCTGGGTGTTAAAGGGGGGCCAGTTCAGCGCACACTGCACTCCATCTAAAAAGAACTCCACTGTGCAGGCTCCAAGGACACGTCCATGTCCACGACCACCAACCATTCAAAGTCCTGTGGTGATGGAGAAGGGGCGAAAACCGCAGGTGGAAGATGACAGCGGAACCCAACCATTGTCCCAATCCTGCATGGACTCTGATGTTGACCTGGGGACCTGGGGACCACAACATCGTTTGGCACACCCTGAGTGACCAAGCATCCTTTTCTAAGGACAGCACTGCTTGCTTCACAGGGAGATGGGTCTAGAACAGGTCGCCTAGATGAACATTGTCTCATGTACCCTCCCAGTGACTAGCTGCGGTCAACGGGTATCTTTTCAAGCGGCCGAACATCAAAGAAAGAAAGCTACAAAGCTACCAAGAGTGTGAAAGCACTGAAACGCGCACGCTGGACCATCAGAACCTTGCTTGATGCAGCCGACAGCAGTTGTCAAGAACGTCGCTCCGCACTTGTTTCACATGAACTGTCCAGACTGAATGTTGACACCTCTGCTGTCTACGAAATCTGCTTCTGAGAGGAAGGTAGCCTCTATGAGCATGGCGCTGGATACACCCTCTACTGGTCAGGTGGACCAGCAACAGAGAGACTCTCTTCAGGCTAGGCGTCCGTTTCATGGTCAGGAACTCTATTGCTTCTGAGCTTGAACACCTGCCAACAGGTCATTCTGACTGCGCCATGACTGTACCCCTCCCACTGAGAGACCAGCATTGTCACGCTCTTCAGTGTGTAC
>JADBJO010003850.1:20354-32854 GCA_016801955.1 Conus betulinus | reverse complement strand
CTCTGTTTGACACCAGGAGCACAGACACATCCAGCCGTGTCGCTCTGATGAGTCCGATCCAGCAGACGAAAGGCTTAGGAGCAGGCAATACAAATAGATCTGCCTTCGAGAGTGATTGCAATGGTTCCCTCATGCAGCTAGTGAAGAATTTTCGTATTTAAATATATTTTCTTAATTCTATATTCCCATTTTCTTCATCTTCAAACCCCCCCCCCCCCCCCCCCCCCTTAAGTTCAAATCTTTGCCAAGTCATTACTGTGATGACGGAGGGGTTGTTGGCCTGCGCTTGGTTTCCCCCCATTATTAGATTGTTCGTCTTTGTATTTGTCTGACTGTATTCAAGTTTAAAAGGCTGTCCCAGTCTTGGTTAAAAGTTACCCTGAGTCAGGTTTTCTTATGGGAGCAAGAGTTACCCTACTTGTTTATTTTTCATGAAATGTTGATGTGAGAAAGGAGAAATTGCTGAACGAATTTTCTGCAGAAATTATGAAAACATTATTATGATTACACAATGTTTAAAAAGGGTTAGAATATATTATAAGAACTCAAAAAGGAAATCGTCTCCTAGAAAGGTTGAATGTGGGAGATCGTGTAAGACCGCGAGTGCAACAAGTTGGAGCCATGGATGTTTTATTTGTAAGACAATTTGCATTTCCTCTGCTGTGCCTTTGTCTGTCAGTCCAAGGGTAACTGATCCCCTTGTCAACATCGATAATTTGAAAGCTCAATGCCAAGAAATGAATTATTTTGCATCTACCTACTGCCTACCTGACATTCGTTCTGACTCCATTCCCCATACAGTCCTTCGAATGAGACTATAAACCGAGGTTACGTGTGTGAACGCGCGCACAACATCTTGCACACACGAAAAATTCCATCATCAACTTTCGGAAGAGAAGGCCAGTTTGGCCGTTGGTATGGATGACACGTTACACATAGCATGCACCTTCCCCAAAGATGGAGTATGGCTGCCTTAATGGCGGGATGCAAAAAAACGGTCATACACACAAAACTCCACTGCCCGTCTACACAGGCAGTGTCCGCAGGAGTATCAGCCTGCGTACGCAGAAAGTAAACATAGTCTTTAAAAACATATCAGCAAATGCGTCTGCTTTTTCAAGTGAAGCAGGGGCCTTCTTATTTCTGAATTAAAGGGGTATCTTATAAGATTTATCCCCTTTTCTTAATAACTTGAAATGATTTTCCATACCTTTTGAATTCTTCACGACAAGAACTTCTTTTGAACAGAACGGTGACCAGTATGCATACTTTGCTTTTGCAATACCTGTGGTATGGTGTGCTTATGCTATTTCCATTTCCATGTGACTGTATTCACTTTTGTCTGTAATATATTCTTTTGTGTTATATTTCTTTAAGCTACAACTTCTTCGCAGTCTTTTGTCTGTATACATTTCCGGTATAAAGTGGTTTTTGTACATTGTTACATTTTGGGACGCAACTATTTGCAGCCGAAAATATCATTTTGTTGAGTATTGAAGAAATAGTATTTGCATTCCTTCCATTACCATATTCGCGAAAGAAGTGCTTTGAATTTATCCCAGTCAGCAAGTTTATGATTATTTTTGAGTTTTTTGTCCACTGGTAAGTCTTGGATGCCATGTGTTGCATTGGGCGTCATTATGATTGGCGGATTATCCCGAGAGTGCCACGGATGTCTGCCATGTGCAAACAAAGTCTAACTGGGGAGAATTCAGAGACAGGGCATACAAGAGAACAGTGATGCTATCAACTTTTTCACTAGCCGAGCATGAACACAAATATGACAAATCTGATGGTGCATGAGATGGTCGTTGAGAATATTCAGTGATATAAATATCAGTGTTGAGTTTTTCTTTTGAAACAGAAGATCGATTATATACAAGTGGATGATAAAAATGAGATAATCTTGGTAATTTCCATTGCACATGTTCAGTGACTGGAAAATCAAGATATGGTACTTATAACTTTATTTTGTTAGTGTTGAATTAATGGTGACTTGTTTGTGGCATTCCACCGATGTGGCATTCCACTGTGAAATCGTAACAATGTATCAGGTATGTCAGTATGCTATTAATACAACAATACCAGTTCAACTAGTGAGAAGCGGAAAACAAGTTAACAAGAAACACCTTCAGAAGAAGGATGAAAAGAAAAAAAAAATGCGGCGATGTCTCTTACGCTGAAGCCAAGAGTTTTATGAGAGAGAGAGAGAGAGAGAGAGAGAGAGAGAGAGAGAGAGAGAGTGTGGTGGTTTTGTAAGCTTACAAAACAGTCAAACACGACTGTACTGACATAAAAGCAAATCTATTCTGTCCGATTAGAATTAGATTACCGTGAGTCTTTCAGGGCGTCATAGTAGTTCCAACATGCTCCTTTCTCTTGAGGAGCAGGGCGACTAGACATCTTGGCTAGAATGAATTCCCCCCTGGGAGGATGAAGCATGGCGTGTCGTGTCTCCTTGCCTTCTTCCTCGCTGACCAAACCAGCCTCCGGACGTGTCTCCCAACATTGCTGGCAAGCGCGCTGGCTCCTCTCCGGGTCGGGTAAAGGTCGTCTCTCTGTGTCTGGGTGTTCGGCTGAAGACTGGCGTGAGTAAACGACAGCCACATTAGAAATACCAAACAGCTTTCAACGCGTAAGAGCATTGAACAGCTCTCTTTTGACCTCAAGGTCTGGGCTACTGACAGGAACGATTTTACTGACTACAACGTTGGCTGTAGGGTTTTCATGTGGTTGTGGCTTCTATAGAATCGGTGAATTCGTGACCACAAACCTTTGGATCATTGCTTTTGATATCATTTACACCACAGTGGATTTCTATAACATCCACTGATCTTTTATGGAGGATCTCTCTCTCTCTCTCTCTCTCTCTCTCTCTCTCTCTCTCTCTCTCTCTGTGTGTGTGTGTGTGTGTGTGTGTGTGTGTGTGTGTGTGTGTGTGTGTGTGTGTGTGTGTGTGTGTTGTGCTTAGATGCATTTTATGCCTTTAAATTGACCATTTCGGTCGCACATATTTCCAGGTCTTACAAAGTAGACATTCTTCATGATTACCAATGATTTTTCACAAAGTCCAAATCGTCTCATCATGTAAAACATTCAACGGCTGTTTCACCTGTGCAGTAATGAACTTCTGAAGACGGGTTTCTTTGTCTTTCTGTCGATTCTTTCGCAGAATGAGGAAGGTATAAAGGAAAGGATTTAATGCTGCATTCAAAGGAAGAACAATAATCCCCAATGCTACATTGACCTCCACAGGTACAGCAACGTCCAGTTTGGACAAGAGTCCACAGACACCAATGGGGAACCAGCACAGAAAGTCTGACATGGCGATGACCAGGAGACGACTAGCGATGGTTGACTCATTGGATTTAGTTCTTGTTCTGTCTTTGATACAGTCGATGGCTCTACCTTTAGATTCATTTTCTGGCATTGTGTTGGCTCTGACTGAGCAGTAGATGATAGAGTCTGACCAACAGCGATCAATAAAAACATAATAAGGTTACATATAATCATGACGCTGAACGAGTAATGGCGCCCAGGAAAGTCAGTTCTGGTGACGGGCAGAGGAATGCAGATTCCTGTCTGGCTGTAGAAGGCCCAGTGGGACGTCACAGGGAGTAAAGGTACTGAGGCCAGGATCACCCCTAGTCCCCAGCTGACAGTGCAGGCCACGTGAGCTGACGTGATTCCGAAACGAAAATGGACTGAAAGGAAAGCGGACAACTAGAAAACGATCAATGGTGATAAGAAAGATCAGAAATGATGATACCTCACAGGACAGAAAGGAAAGGAAGCCTGCAGTGGTACACACCATACTTTGTTTCCACGTTTTTTTCCTTCCATAGGTAATGGCCAGCATACACACGATCATCAGCCACTCCAATCACTGACAGATAGATTCCCATTAACAATCTGACACAGACAGGTGAAAAACAAACGCCACGTAACCAATATTGCTTTTTCTTAATGTAAAAACATGTACATCCGAAATATAAGACTAACCATTTCCAAATACAGCAAGAACAGCGAAAACAGCAACAATACTTATATAAAGGCCTGTCATTAACAAACGTCCACATGAGGACATTTCATTAACTGGCGCCACACATTTTCCAGTGAAAGTAGCTGGCAACATAAGTGAACAACAAAGCCTGTAATTGTCACTAAAGACTGTCTGCAACTCATCCATTTCTTTCATAAAGTCAGGTCTAAAGTCTGATATTGGACAGCCACGCAGATTCAAAACCTTGAGTGATCTGAACAATTGTTCTTCTTTCCACTTGTCAAGTCCACTGTGGGACAAATCTAAGATTTGTATTCGAGGCATTAAATCTGACCATATTTGTAAGTTAAAACTCTGATTTAGAACTCTGGAAAGATTCAACAGCACTATTGACGTTAATCTGTAAATTCGATCAAAACTAGGAATGTTAGAGGTCAGGGGATTTCCAGCAAGAACAAGTCTTTGAGATTTTTAAGCTGTACGAAATATATGAATCTGATATTATACAGCTGATTATCACTGAGATCAAACACATGAAGATTAGGTAGTTCAAGGTAAGTTAGTTCTGTCAAGCCACAGGCACCAACACCAAGGTAGATCAGCATGCCTTTATCAGATATCGCGTTTAAAGTCAGCCCAGTGCCTCTGGCTTCCAGATAACGGACATGTAGGGGGGCTTCGATCTGATAAAAGTGAGTGCCATAACAGGTACAGTGATCGGGACAAGCTTCCATTCTTGCTTCGCACATAAGCTCATCGTCGAAGTGTGGGCAATTAGGCTTGCCATCACAGAGGTGTTCCACATGTATACAGAGTGGTTTGTCAAGTAGAAGACACCGGTAAAGCCCTGGACATGTGTATGCATCACAATCATCTTCGTCTTCATGACCTGGACAGTCTGTTACGCCATTGCACCGAGTGTAGACAGGTAAACAGTAGCCCGTGCCAGGACACATGAAGTGTGTTTGTGGACACTGAGTAGTGTTGCTAGGAAGAGGAATCAACGTGAAACCCTTTGGCCAGATAAAGTTGATCAGAGCTGGGGGCATTATTTCAGTAAACGCGCTTTAACATATGCCTCATCGCATTGTTTCTCGTCATCTTCATCCCACGGGCAATCCACGGTTCCATCACAAAGTCCATAATAAAGCTGGCACTTTAAAAAAAAAAAAAAAAGGAAGAAAAGTACACACAATCACTTTGTCTTCCTTTACTCCTCCACCTCCACCACCACCATCACCATCATTATTGACTACTACTAGTACTACTGCTACTACTAGAGTAGCTGCTGCTGCTTCTGCTGCTGCTACATCAACTACTACTACCACGATTTCTGCTGCTGCAGCTGCTGCTGTTGCTACATTTGTGGCTGCTGCTGCTGCTGCTGCTGTTGCTGCTGCTGCTGTTTTTTGCTGCTGCCCATGCTGCTGGTGATCTGGATTTGTTGTTGATTCTGCTGCTTATTAACAGTCAAGTTTTTTTTTTGACACAACATCGCATTATTATAGTGTTGATAATGACTGCGATGACAAAGACAGTGGTGACCACATTGCTGACAACGATGTAGGTAATTCTATTTCTAGCACACGAAAATGTTACCCCTGTGTTGGAAGTCATCGGCTGTTCTGTTATAGAAAATAGGGGATTCTCTGTCTGTGTCTGTCTGTCTGTCTGTCTGTCTGTCTCTGCCTCTCTCTCTCTCTGATATATGTGCACTAAGCTAGGCGGGAATACAAACATCTTTTAAAGAGAAAAGAAAAACAATATGATGGTCTGTTGACAGAATTACTTCAATCTGTAAACAATCAGAAAGATTTTTGGAACTGTTTTAACAGGATTTCAAGAAAAAAAAAAACATCTTGTAAATGATATAAGTCTAGAAACCGATGATTTTATAGTGAACTGGGAAATGAAAATCATATCAATGAAACAGATTACGACGATGATAATCTAAACCGTCCCATTTCCAAAGAAGAAGTTTTAGTTGCTTAAAGAAAGGTTTAAACCCCGCACAAGACTGCTGGACCAGATGGAATCATAGGTGAACTAATAACAACAACTGCATGCCAGGCAAACTTATTCTTAGATTTTTGGTTAAATTCTTTAACTCCTTATTTGATCAAGGGGTATATCCCAGACGGTGGTCTGAATCTATTGTCATCCCATTGTATAAAAAGGTGATGAAAAAAAAAAATTCTAATAATTACAGAGGAATTTCGTTGTGTATTGTCTGCAGTAGAACTGTACAGTGCTATTATCAATAGGAGATTACAAGAGTGGGTGGAAGAAAATAACATTACCGGAGAGTATCAAGCTGGGTTTAAGAAAAACTTTTCTATGGTTGATAATATGTTCACATTAATGAGATTTATACAAAAACAGCATAGATAATATCTTGCATTTATTGACCTTGAGAAGGCTTTTGATTCAGCTAATAGAACTTTGCTGTGTGGCCTATCCTGTTCAAAATTTAATGGTATTCATGGGAAACTATATAAAAGTGTTATAAGTATGTATGATTGTGTTAAGGCAAGAGTGCGATCTGGTGCTACTTAACAGACTATATAAATTGTACTCCTGGGGTGAAACAGGGCAATGTCTGTTGCCCTGTTATGTTTTCTTTATTCATTAATGAACTAATACAGGAAGTTTTACATTGCGGCAGGCATGGTACAAATTTCATAAATGATGTTTGGAGATTTTCATACTTCTTTTAGCTGATGATGTGGCCTTGGTATCGGAAACAGTAACTGGATTACAAACTCAGTTAAATACTTTTCAAAGATTTGCTGCTTCATTAGAGTTAAAAGTTAATATGGCAAAAAGTAATATAATTGTATTTAGAAAAGGTGGATATCTCACAACAAGAGAACGATGGACATACAATGGATCTATAATGCCCATTGTCAATGTTTATAAATACTTAGGATATATTTCTCGACTCGTTTGAGTTTTGTCTTTGCTTGCAAGGATTTAGCCAGTAGAGCGAAAAATGCGTTACTGTGTGTGTGTGTGTGTGTGTGTGTGTGTGTGTGTGTGTGTGTTGTGTTTTTTAAAGTTACAATTGCTAAATAACGACTCCCTTACTTTTTTTTTTTTTAGTTATTTGATACCCAAGTTCAACCTATGGTACAGTATGGAGCTGAAGTATGGGGCCTCGATGCTGCTGCTGTACATTGTGAGAAGATCCTTTTTTTTTTTTTTTTTTTTTTTTTTTGCCTTGAAGAAATTTCTTGGAGTATCGTTGCAAACGCCAAATGATTTGGTGTATTACAATAGCATCATGTTATACTGTTCCGCCATTCAAACGACTTATACAGATACATAGAAAAATTATTCATAACACCATCATTTTTTGACGGCCTAAGTAACAATAAACTAAATAATGATGGCCTGCTACAGTACTCAGCAGGAACATATTTTGCTTTTTGAATCATGAAGTACTGGTCAACACAAAACAAAGTGAACTTCATTCTGTACACCGGATCCACGCACAGGGGCACAGCAAAGACCTGTTATTTCTTATACTTTTGACTATGCACTGATGATAGAGAGAGAGAGAGAGAGAGAGAGAGAGAGAGAGAGAGAGAGAGAGAGAGAGAGAGAGAGAAGATGGTAAACCTTGGAGTATCGTTGCAAACGCCAAATGATTTGGTGTATGGTGAAAACGGCTAGATTTCCTACATGTTTAAACTCCGTCATTAGATGTATTTGGTACTGGCTTAAAATTACTCAGATGCAGGATCATAGATTACCACACAAAGCATATTGAATGCTGTTAGAACTAGATGACGGAGGTTAGAAAAACTGGATGACTAATGTGAGAATGAAACTGTGTGAATATGGTTTTGGATTTGTATGGATGAACCAATGTGTTGGTGATATGAATGTTTGTATCCAGGTATTTCGAGAAAGACTCGCTGATTGCAGTTGACAAGACTGGAATTCCCATGTACAGAACAGCGACAGATTTAAATTATATAGGACGTAGAGTCGTTTACAATGTTTACCTGTTTATATGTCAATGAAAATAGACAGACATCTAAAACATATTATGCCTAGGTTTAGATGTGGTATCTCTGAGCTCTTTACTCATTACTTTCTTTATAGGCAGTCATCGTATGGAAATTTTATCTGTCCACTCTGTCGAAATACGAAAGAAGGTGAAATTCATTTTGCATTGGCTTGTCCAGTATTAAAAGATCTTAGAGAGCAATTCATTCCACAGAAGTATTTCAAGAACCCTTGCTTTTTTTTTCAGGCGACCTTGTAAATGTCATCATCAAATGAAATGAAAACACTGTAAAACAGTTAGCTATATATTTATACAATGCATTCAAGAGGCGAAGTATATATAACATAGTGAAGCATGTGCATATAACACAAAGAATACCAATATCAATTTGCGACATTTATCACAATGTATATCCCCATTCTAAGGGGCTTTGGCCTTTATGAAGAAAACATTTGAGTCTTGAGTCTCAATATATGTGCACTCCTTTATTCGCTGCACAAAATCATTATGAAACATATGCCTGGTGCTTATGTGAATTACAATAGCATCATGTTATACTGTTCCGCCGTTCAAACGACTTGTACAGATACATAGAAAAAAATTATTCATAACACCATCATTTTTGACGACGGCCTAAGTAACATTAAACTAAATAATGATGGCCCGCTACAATACTTGGCAGGCACATATTTTGCTTTTGAATCATGAAGTACTGGTCACACAAAAACAAAGTGAACTTCATTTTGTACACCGGATCCACGCACAGGGCACAGCAAAGACCTGTTATTTCTTATACTTTTGACTATGCACTGATATGAGAGAGAGAGAGAGAGAGAGAGAGAGAGAGAGAGAGAGAGAGAGAGAGAGAGAGAGAGAGAGAGAGAGAGAGAGAGAGAGAGAGAGAGAGAGAGAGAGAGAGAAGGAGAGAGAGGAGGGCGATGGTAAACCTTCATATGGCCGCAGTCTACAACAGCTGTTCCACAGGAAAGGAACTGACAAAACGATTCGTCACTGTTATCTGCACAGTCCTGACTCCTGTCACACACCAGACTGTAAGGAACATAGTCACCAGTCGCTTCGCATGCAAAATAAGGAGCTGTTTGTGTTAAAGAAGACCTACACATCAGGGTGTATGACAGGCCTCTCTCTTCCAGGTGTTTGTTACACACACTGCGGGGGTCACAGGCAAGGATCCCCAAGGGTCAAATGCCGCAAAGGACAGGTGATGAGAGGAACAGCAGGTGATGTCATGTTGAGATCAGTAGTGCTTATGAGCAGTCTTTCTCTGTTTCTTTTCTCTGAGGGGGGACTGATGCTTCGCACAGTTGAACCAAAGATATTTTCGAATGGAAGCTTTCCCAACCTTAAAACAGCAACATCAGCAGTAGCAGCAAAAGCAGACAAGTAATAATATCATTAACAATGATGACGATGACCAATATTTTACTACTACTACTATTAATACTACTACTGCTGCTGCTGCTGCTGCTAAATGACAGCATTCAGGCGATCAATGGCTTTTGTCTTTGTTGTTACTGACAGGCAATCTTCAATAATGGTGGTGTGATGGCGTCAATGAAGAAGGAAAGTCAACAGCGATTATCCCGTTCCCTCATATTTGGTCCAGTGTCATTATCTTAGGGTTTACCCTCTCTCTCTCCATCTCTCACTCTCTCTCTCTCTCTCTCCATCTCTCTCCATCTCATCTCTCTCTCCATCTCTCTCTCTCTCTCTCACTCTCTCTCTCTCTCTCTCTCTCTCTCTCTCTCTCTCTCTCTCTCATTAGACATGCAGTCTCTCTGTAGTCTTTGCACTCTCTCTCTCTCTCTCTCTCTCTCTCTCTTTCTCTCTTTCTCTCTCTCTCTCTCGTCTGTCTGCTCTACTTCTACAGTTTATTCGCATGCTTTCTTGCTTAGTATATCTGCTCTGTGATTCATCATGGCCTCATATAAAACACCAGAACATGGTAAAGAGACACTTTCTTCATTAGGTGCTGTGAAGACTGTCTGGTTTGAAATCCACGTTAAACACAGTGGCACTATAGAAGTAAGTGTCTCGTTTGAAATCCATGCTAAACACAGTGGCTCTATAGAAGTAAGTGTCTAGTTTGAAATCCATGCTAAACACAGTGGCTCTATAGAAGTAAGTGTCTAGTTTGAAATCCATGCTAAACACAGTGGCACTATAGAAATAAGTGTGTGGTTTGAAATCCATGCTAACCACAGTGGCACTATAGAAATAAGTGTGTGGTTTGAAATCCATGCTAAACACAGTTGCACTATAGAAGTAAGTGTATGGTTTGAAATCCAGGCTAAACACTGTGGTTCTATAGAAGTAAGAGTGTGGTTTGAAATCCAGGCTAAACACTGTGGTTCTATAGAAGTAAGAGTGTGGTTTGAAATCCAGGCTAAGCACAGTGACTGTATAGTAGTAAGTGTGTAGCTTGAAAACCAGGTCAAACACAGTGGCTCTATAGAGGTAAATGTGTAGTAGTTAGAAATCCAGGCTTAACACAGTGGTTCTAATTCAATACAATGGCAGGCCAAGATCTTCGGGAAAGGGTTTCCAGACAATTCCAGGAAGCAAACCAGAGCAGGGAATGGTGTAGGAGAAGAAGTTCCTGACAGCAGCCCTGGCTAAGATCAGCAGGCAGACCTCATCCATCATTGTTTTCACGCACGGACGAAAACCTGATTAACGGATTTGTAGCCATGGAAGGCCTCACCTACGGATATATGCTATGACTGGGTTTTAGTTTGCTTTTTATTCTTTTTTTCAACCTTGCTGAACTCCCTCAAATATCATTGTATATGACATGTTCACTGTCAGAATCCACAACTCGAGTCTCTCTCTCTCTCTCTCTCTCTCTCTCTCTCTCTCTCTCTCTCTCTGTCTGTCTGTCTGTGTCTGTGTGTGTGTGTGTGTGTGTGTGTGTGTGTGTGTGTGTGTGTGTGTGTGTGTGTGTGTGTGTGTGTGTGTGTGTGTGTGTGTGTGTGTGTGTTTGTGTGTGTGTGTGTGTGCCATACTGCATTTGGTCTCTGAGAAAGACCCCAGAAGTGGAAAGGGAACTCACACCAAATATTCAATTACACACACACACACACACACACACACACACACACACACACACACACACACACACACACACACACACGCACGCACGCACGCACACACGTACGCACGCACGCACGCACACACACACACACACACACACACACACACACACACACACACACACACACACACACACACACACACACACACACACACACATTAATCAATTCATTCATTTACTCATTGATGCATTCGGTGTATTAAATAGTTGATAAAGTAGAGGAAGTTCAAGAATGAAGAAAAATCCTAGCTGGCTCGTTAGAAAAGTGATAATGAATCTTTCAACATTCCGTGGTACTGTTTTACTACATAACACACCAGAAGAATTAATAAGGGTTGATACAACCAATCATGAAGATGAAAAACGTAAAAATACAGTTTCTGATTAGCTGTATCTGCGAGTGCGAGCGACTGTTCTAGGTGACCCCTAGATGCACGTGATGGGAGGCAACGAGTAAACACTTTTCTAGAACGGAAAGGTATTAATTCTAATGAAACCACCAATCCTTTTCAAAGGCGCCGATTACTATAGCCACAGAGAATAAGCTAATCTTTGTAATATTTCTACTCAGAGTGTGTTGGAGAGTGACGATGATGTGTTTCCAGATATTCCTTTCCACATTCCTGAGTGCAGACACATCCCAGCACAGAGAACACAAGCATCTGGGATGCAACTTTAAAAAAAACGTTGCAAGGATTAACCTTTTTAAACAGTAAACTGAATAAAGTCACTATTCTGCTTTATCTTTAAAAGGCTTAAAAGTGTAACAATTGGCAGGGGAGCCTTAGAAACCATGTACAAAAAAAAATCATATCACCTTATTTTGAGTATGCAGGTATAATGTTGGCGCAACTGCTCTGAAATGTCATGTAGGCCCTGTTCTCTGGAATATCTACACCTAGACAATAAGAACGATTGCTGGAGCCGTTGCGTGGAGCCAAGTCACCAAAATGGTAGTAATATGAATTATCGCCATTTGGTTCACTTAAGGACAGGAGATAAAAAGGCATAAAATAACAAAGTTTGCAAAATGGTAAATGGTATTGCCAGATCACATCTCAGATCTTCTGCCTGACCTGTTTTCACACAGGAACCCGTGCTATAGGCAAAGAACTTGAACACAAACAATACCAAACTGTTCTGTTAAAATGCATTGGGACTTCTTAATTTCTCCTACCACATCCTTAGAGAACTGTACTCGAGATCATATTTAAATTAGGCAAAGAAGCATAATTAACACACCAAAAATACGCGCGCACTATACACATACACACACAAGCGCACACACAAGCGCGCGCGCGCGCGTACTCACCCACATACACACACATACGCGCGCGCATGCGCGCGCGCACACACACAAACGTACG
>JADBJO010003850.1:0-18681 GCA_016801955.1 Conus betulinus | reverse complement strand
GGACAGGAGGAGATAGATAGATAGATGATAGATAGATAGCTAGATAGACAGATGGATAGATGGATACACAGAGAGAGGAGGGTGATAGACAGACCATACAGATATCTGATAGACAATTAGTAGTGTGGTATATTATATATATATATATTATATATATAGAAATATATATATAATAACAAGCATAAGTAACCAGGCACCATTCCAGCAACTTACAGAGCAGCTTGGTATTGCGAAGACTGCAAGAAATATTCAATTATAAAAACAAACTTGCTCTCATGTCTTAGAGTGGTGAAGAAGTAAGGAAATGTAAGCATTCATACCTGCAGTGGCAGTTAACCTTGCCTAACCAACAGTATGTGCTCAAGAGGGTGAGTGGGGAATAATAAACGCTTCTCTCAAATGAGTGTTCAGCAAGCTTATAGTCTCCAAGGAGGAGACACTCTCCAATGGGGAGGAAAACTCACTAACATATAACTCCTGGTCAGATACCGGTATTATTATTTCTTCACTCTAAGACATAAGAGCAAAGTTTTGTTTGATAATTGAATATTTCTTGCAGTTCTTTGCAACAACGAAAGCTGCTCTGTAAGTTACTGGAATTGTGTTTGGTTATTTATCCTTGGAATTTATTAGTCTATTATAATTTAGTCCCTTGTGGATTCATTCCAAGAACTGGACCTCAGCACTTGTGTCTTAAGAGGTTATCTTTTTATATTTTCTACTTTTTACTAGAAAATGTAGCTTGTTTTGCTCTTTCATGATTTTCTTTTGGCTTCTTAGATGGCACCACTTTGGTTGGTTTTTTTGAAAAGTCAACAAACATTACTATGGTATTGCACACCAGCCTTATTCTGGGATAGCATTCTTCTTAAAACCGAAAAGGCAGAGGAGTTAAGTTACCACTTTCCGCGGTCACTGAGGAGAAACAATCAGGTTTCGTAATACCGGTATCTGACCAGGAGTTATATGTTAGTGAGTTTCCTCCCCATTGGAGAGTGTCTCTTCCTTGGAGACTATAAGCTTGCTGAACACTCATTTTGAGAAGCGTTTATTATTCCCCACTCACCCTCTCGAGCACATACTGTTAGTTAGGCAAGGTTAACTGCCACTGCAGATATAGAGAGAGAGTTTCTAAACCTACATGATCTTGGTGTAGCGATCTTTCAAGCCCACAGTGAGTAATGCTGAATGAAGGTCAATCCAGAGAATGGAAATCTTCTTGGTTGAAATCCAGAGCTTCAACAACTTCATTCCATTCTTGGGGGGCCATCCAGACTGATGGTCGTGCCCCTCGTTCCTGCAGTCTCTCTCCAGATCGCCAAAAGGAAAATAATCTTATTGCTTGGGTTCCTTTTCACAAAAATCTGCAACAAAAGGTGGACATGAAACTGCCTGTGGTGTTTTACTATATTTCTCAGTGTTTTACACTACAGGGAACATCCTGGGACAATACGAGCAGTTTTGTGGTGTTTGCGTGAACGTCAGAAAGACTGAAAAAATGTACATGTATGGGAGAAATGATCTCAGCAGTCTGTTGATGTTTTTCAGTCAGTTGTAAAGGGAAAAAAAATACCTTCAAAGAGATTAAACATTTTTCAACGGATCTGAGATTTCAATAGTAGAAAGATTTTAGCAAAATGTCGGATGGGTTTTTAGAAGATATATTTTAAAGAATTGTGTGATGAATGACTTGTCAGTTTGATTTTAACGTGTGGTGACAGCCCTGATATGGCCCTTTGCGGTTGGTTGAGGCTATAGTAGGGCAACATTACCCTACCTTACCTAACCGGTTTCATATGATGGCTGTTTCCAAATCATTTCCAGTACGTGTTCACACACACACCACACACACACACACACACACACACTAAGCATGGGCGCGCACAGACACAGCAAGTCTCTCTAGGACGCATCTCTCTCTCTCTCTCTCTCTCTCTCTCTCTCTCTCTCTCTCTCACCATCAACCCCTGCCTTTTACACACACACCCACACAGCCACACACACACACACACAACACACCACACACCACACACACACCACACACACCACACACCACTTTTTTCTCTATCTCTGTCTGTCTCTTTCTCTCTGTTTGTCCTGTGTATTCCCATATTTTAATAGGATATGATAAATGTATGGTCAGCGTCACTTTTATACCATAATCTTAAGAAACTGTTTACTTGTAATATGAAAATAATGCCAAATATCATCACGGTGTTTTTTCTGGGGGGGTTTTTCCCAGAACGTTCTTACTCTCTCCCTCTCTCTCTCAATCTCTCTCTCTCTCTCCTTCTCTGTGTCTCTGTGGGTGTGTGTCTCTCCTATGTGTTGTGTGTGTTGTGTGTGGTGTGTGTGTGTGTGTTGTGTGTGTGGTGTGTGTGTTCCATATGAAACAGGATTTATTTCTCCCAAGTCAATAATTCTCAGGGGGATGCTTTGAGATAATTAGCCACTTCTATATTGTGGACTTTTGTTTTACTCGATAACAAGAACTGAAGGTGCCAATCCTATGAAGAAAAGAAAACTTTACGAATTTTGATCCATGATTTTCAAACAGGATGAGGGACATTGATTTTCATCTTCAGCATCAACACAGTCAGGATTGAGATCACAGGGGAAATGTCTGTATAGCTCAGGCCACACAGACACTGAACAATTCCACTGTCGCTGTCCAACCTGCTGTGGTTTGGAGGTGCTCCCATGGAAAGAAAACACCAGTTTAACTTTAGTAGTGCATTCACCCCGTGTGCAATGGTATGTAAATGACATCGGGAGAACCCTGGTTGTCTTTTTTTATTTGTAAACCCAGTCCGGAAAGATGAAGGGGAAATGATGATTATAAGCATGTCTCAACATTGTCGTCCTTTGTCCACATTTAGCAGCATATACGCCAGCATAATAATCAGGTTTGTAACGCCTTGATCGGATTCGACTCACAAAGATCACATGGCTGCTAGGTGGAGTTATTGTTTGACACAGAAAAGAAGGAAAAGTCCAAGTTGTGAGGCAGCTGTATATACCCTAGAAAAACGAATGTGAACTTTACAAGTAAACAGAGCATTTTCTAAAAAAAAAAAAAAAAAAAAAAAAAAAAAAAAAAACACCAGCAACAACAACAACAACAAAAACAGAACATTTTCTACAAACGAAAACAAGGTTCCTACAATGTAGTTAGTTTACATCTGTTACTAACATATTAAGTCAGCTTCAATTCTTTTCACAGTTCGTAGCATCAGATGTTCACAGTGATGATGGTATATTAGGTCATCGTTGTGGTCTGGGTATAATCTTGTAATGCACATGTTATGAATTTCCTGCCATGTCAATGGTTCACTTCACTCCCCTCACCCCACCCCCTCTGTCTCCCCCTCTCTCTCTCTCTCTCTCTCTCTCTCTCTCTGTGGATTGTATGTAGGTTTCATATTTTGTTCCCCTCATGTAGGTATGCCAAACCCTCTTTCCTGTACATCCTATCTTTGATTGACAGTCTGTGCTGTTCACAGACTCCTTTCTCTCAGTCTCTTTGTTGCTGCTTTCCCCTCTATCGTCTGTTGTTTTATTCCTTTCTCTCAGTCTCTTTGTTGCTGCTTTCCCCTCTATCATCTATTGTTTCATTCCTTTCGTGATCGATTTCCTTGTCCCAGTTCTGGAGGGCCGGTACCATTCTTTTGGGTTTGGGGTACACGATCTGTAACATGCTAGACTTACGTAATGAAATTTGTTGTAGTGAAGTGTGCACAGTGTCATTAATTCTTCAGTGTCTGTTTTTCATACGGATTTTTTTTAACGTATTAGTTATATTTTGATTTCTCTCCTCCCCCCTCCCCTCTTCCCTTGATTTTGCATTGTTTTAAATATTGATTGGGATAGAAATCGAGTAGAATAGCTGAGGCATAGTCACATCTGCTTTGATCTTCATAAGGTAGGTAACATGTTCTTCTTTATTTGTATGTATGTACAATTTCAGTTATTGTTATCGGGATAGTTTTTTTTTCGTAGCACCCTGTGTCAACCATAAAAAAAAAAATTGTGGTTGATGGAACTTTAATAATAAAACTGTAAATATATCCAAAGCTTGTAATTTGATAGACATGTTCATAATATTAATTTCCACAACTGTTAGTAGATTGCATCTCATAGAATGATAAAACACTGTTAGAAAAAGTAAATCTTCTTATGAAAACCGTTCTTTCAGTTTGTGAGCCTATACGGGACGAATGTCTATAACTTTCACAGCTTTGCCCAAAATGAACTGTGCACTGTCTTCTCAGATTTACCGTTGCACACACTAATTTCACGTAAGCTATCACTCGTGCACAATTATTAGATATATATAGTAAGTGGTTTTGATGTTTTTTTTTTTCTGTTTGTCTGTAGCCTGTTTTTTTCCTCCAAAGCAATCCATAGTGGTAGAAATCATTGCGCACCCTTGAACGGGCAAAGTGAAATTGAATCAGATGTAACAGAGTTCACTGATCCTTGACATCAGACAGGTAAATGCATGCAAAACAAGATCAGACTAGAGAGAAAGGATTGAAGGGCAGGAATTAAGTCTGCAACAAGCATGAAAACTCTAACTTGGTACAGGCGCTCTAGAAATGTCGCACCTAAAGTAAGTTTCCGTACGATGGAAGCACATCAACCTTCCCCGTCCCCCTGAAATTAAGGAGGAAAGGGAGCTTTTTTTGTTAAAGAAACAATGCCCAAAGACAAGTATAATGACATGTAATCTGCTCTCTTGTATGTAAGACGAAATTCGCGTTGAGTCTCTGGCTTTGAAACCAGAGTACGTCCTGATTCTAAAAGGTTCAATAATCCAGAAAGGTTCATGAAAATTCCTGCTATGAGATACTCTTTTTTAATTTCTTAATGTTATGAATCATATCTAACTGTTTCTGCGAACAAATTCGATTTCTAAACAATCAAAGGGCACAATTTGACTGAATACGAGATGGTGTTCTATGACATGTATTGAAGGGTCATTTCTGTTCTGGGATTGATGATCACACAAACACGAAAAAAATTGTGAATCTTGGGCTGGGACAAAAAGATTTCAAAAATAAGGTTCCGGAACAAACTGTTCTCTACCCGATTGTGACTTAATGTGGAATTGATAAAAGGTCTAATCATTCAACACAGTCATTATAGGCAATTCTGGAAACAAAGCCATTTGTCTGCCCATGGGTGCCTTTCATCCACTTAAATAGATTCATCAATGAGAACAGCTTATTGTGTTGGTTCTTCTTTGGCATCAAAAGGACATATATCACCCATAACTCTGTGGCATTCTTATCACCAAGGACTCTGATGGCACCGCAAACAGCAAGTAAAGGATAGAAACGTAAAACGAAAGGAAAAGCACCACCAGGAAATACGTTGTATAAAATTAAAAATCATTAGTGCACACACACACACACACACACACACACACACACACACACCACACCCCCGCGCGCGCGCGCACACACACACACACACACACACACACACACACACCACACACACACACACACACACACGCACGCACGCACGCACACACACACACACACACACACACACACCACACACACACACACACACACACACACTTGTCCCTCCAAACCTATATAATCAACTGCAGATGAAGACAGGTTGCTGATTTCCAGACTGGGAGACTCTGACCTGTCAACAGCAGCAGAGAAGGCCAAGGTCATTAAATACGAATCTTCATCATAGGACTTGGAATCTGGTTTTATCATGATGATGACGCTATTGGTCCAGCTATACCAGTCCGAGCATTTAAAGGCTCCACCGCTGCAGATTCCGATACTTGGCCAAGGATGCAGTTGTTTTTCATTGTCATATTGTACAATTTCTATTGAAACAGGTAGGCAATTACAAATGGCTATCTTCAAAATTTTCCCAGCTGGGACATGGAATTGAAACTTGACATTCTTGTTTTAAAAGTTTTTGTGTCCATCTGGTATTTTACATGTCTTCAAAGAGGAACTGCCTTTTGGGTTCTGCTCCCAGACACCAAGTGTGCTGTTAGTGTCGACTGGCTTTAGGTCACAGGGAGGCGTAATGTGAGCGGATGTATGTTCCAAGCTGCAGACAGTGTCGTAGTCCTGAAATAATGCCAAACATCACAGTGGTTATTGGTTTTTTGTTCTCAGACGATTTCTCTCTCTCTCTCTCTCTCTCTCTCTCTCTCTCTCTCTCTCTCTCTCTCTGTGTGTGTGTGTGTGTGTGTGTGTGTGTGTGTGTGTGTGTGTGTGTGTGTGTGTGTGTGTGTGTTCCATATGAACAGGATTATTTCTCCCAAGTCAATAATTCTCAGGTGGATGCTTTGAGATAATTAGCCACTCTATGTTGTGGACTTTTTTTTTTTTTACTCGATAACAAGGATTAAAGGTTCTAACTGCTATGAAGAAAAGAAAACTTACGAATTTTGATCCATGATTTTCAAACAGGATGGGACATTGATTTTCATCTTCAAAATCAACGCAGTCAGGCGTGAAATCACAGAGGAAATGTCTGTACAGCTCAGGCCACACAGACACTGAACAATTCCACTGTCGCTGTCCAACCTGCTGTGGTTTGGAGGTGCTCCCATGGAAAGAAAACACCAGTTTAACTTTAGTAGTGCATTTACCCCGTGTGCAATAGTATGTAAATGACATCGGAGAAACCTGGGTCATCTTTTGTTGATTTGTAACCCAGTCCGGAAAGATGAATGGGAAATGATGATCATGAGTGTATCTCAACATTGTCCTTCTTTGTCCACATTTAGCAGCAAATATGACAACATAATAATCAGGTTTGTAACGCCTTGATCGGATTCGACTCACAAAGATCACATGGTTGCTAGGTGGAGTTATTGTTTGACACAGAAAGAAGGAAAAGTCCAAGTTGTGAGGCAGCTGTATGTACCCTAGAAAAAACGAATGTGGACTTCACAAGTAAACAGAGCATTTTCTACAAATGAAAACAAGGTTCCTACAATGTAGTTAGTTTACATCTGTTACTAACATATTAAGTCAGCTTCAATTCTTTTCACAGTTCGTAGCATCAGATGTTCACAGTGATGATGGTATATTAGGTCATCGTTGTGGTCTGGGTATAATCTTGTAATGCACATGTTATGAATTTCCTGCCATGTCAATTGTTCACTTCCCCCTCCCCCCCCTCTCTCTCTCTCTCTCTCTCTCTCTCTCTCTCTCTCTCTCTCTCTGTCTGTATCTCAGTCTCTGTCTCTCAGTCTTTGTCAAATCTGTGTTTCATGTTTGACTTAGAAATTCTAAGCGGTACATGTTGGGACGATTCGAAAGGAGAGTTTACATTTGTGTCACCTAATGGCAATAGCGTAATTGATTATTTCATTGTCACTGAAGAATTATTAAGTAACTGCAGAATGAAAGTGGGCGATTGTTTGTTCTCCTGGCATCTACCACTAGAGTTAAAATGGAAAACAGGTAACGTTGATGTAAAAAAAAAAAAAAAAACTTCCAGTATTTTTTTTTTACAAGAAGAATGCATTATTTGGTCTGATGAACACGCCATGATATACAAAGAGGAACTAGATTCAGATGAGTTGAAACAGTGCTGTAACGAAGCTACAGAGTGTCTTAATGTGGATATAAACACTGGTATAGAATGTTTTGTGAAAGCTTTGCACAGTGCCGCCGCATGTATGGTAAGGACTCAGGGAAAACGGAAGAAAGAAGTGAGCGATTGGTTTGATTATGAGTGCGATAACAAAAAAAAAAAAAGTTGTGAAAAGGTGTCGAAACGATATCAAAGAACCAAAACCAAAGAATTGAAGAAAGAACATAAAGCATAAAGCCTACGTCAGGGAAAGGAAAGACTATAATTCACTAAAAAAAAAAAAAGAGAGAGAGAGAGAGAGAGAGAGAGAGAGAGAGAGGAGAGAGAGAGAGAGAGAGAGAAAAAAAGACTTCGAAGAAAAACGAAAATCAATAAGTTAAAAACATCTGTTCACGACCCTAAATTGTTCTGGTCCACCACTCGATCAATTGGTGGAAAATCGGTAATTCATAATGAAATCAGCTCGCAACAATGGTATGAACATTTCTATAGTGTATTTAATGGATTTAATAACAATTTTGAAGATGTTCATACAGATATAGATAGCGAAGAAACAAAGTATCCAAAATACTGATGAACCACTGTTTAATGATCAGATCACAAGAGATGAGGTCTTGAACAGTATAAAAACACCAAATGTGGAAAAAGTGCTGGACCAGACAAAGTAGTTGGAGAATGTTCAAATGTGCTAACTCTGTTGTAGCTGATTTCTTGGTTAATCTTTTTAACTCGGTGTTTGATAAGGGAATCTTTCCAGAATCTTGGTCCAAATCCATAATAGTTCCTCTTCATAAGAAAGGTGATAATAACAATCCTGATAACTATCGAGGCGTTGCATTGACAAGTGTTATTAGTAAAATGTATACGCATATACTCTCAACAAAAGATTAAAAGTATGGGCAGAGAGAGAGAGAGAGGAGAAAATAATAGAAGAACAGGCTGGATTTCGATCCAAATATAGTACAGTAGACCACATATTCACTCTGTACGCCTTAGTACAAAAGTATTTGCTAACAAAATCTAAATTGTATGTTGCATTTATTAATTTCCAGAAAGCTTTCGATTCAGTCAACAGAAATGTTCTGTAGTATATTCTGAGAAACAATGGTGTAAATGGAAAGTTGTATGCAGCTGTTCATGGAATGTATGATTCTGTTCTTGCATGTGTCCGAGAGAGAAAAGAGCTTATACCGATTGTTTCAGCTGCCCCCTGGGAGTCAAACAAGGGTGTTTGCTTAGTCCACTGTTGTTTACATTCTTCATAAATGAATTAGCAATAGAGATAACAGGGGGAGGGAAACATGGAGTACAGATGATACCTGGTGCTGCTGACTTATTTATGATGCTTTTCGCGCTGATGATATTATTCTCCTCGCAGATACACCTGTTGGTTTACAGAATCAATTAGACACTTGAAAAGGGAATCAGATAGGTTAAAATTAACAGTCAATCTAAACAAAACTAATGTAATAGTTTTTAGGAATGGCGGTTACTTGTCAAAATATGAAAGATGGTTTTATGGTGGAGAAGAAGTTAAAGTGACAAGTAGCTATAAATACCTTGGGATGTTCTTCACAACAAAGTTAAGCTTGAGAAAATGCTGGTTTGAGATGTGCCGAAAAGGAAAGAGGGGGTCATAGATATTTTGAGAACTATGAAAAAATTGAACTCCAATGGTGTAAATGTATTTTGGAAATTATTTGATGCACAGATACAGCCTATTTTGATGTATGCATTAGAAGTTTGGGGCATGCTGGATAATATTGAAATGGAAAAAGTTCATACCTATGCGATAAAGCGTATCATCCACGTACCCTTGCACGCATCAAATAAAATGGTTTACAGTGAAATTGGACGATACCCTCTCTTAATTGCCACTTATGTTAGATGTATTAAATACTGGTTGAAATTAGCAAGCCTACCAATAACCAGACTCTGCGGTCAGGCGTATGAAATGCTCATACTGCAACATGAAAGTGGAAAATTAAACTTGGTTTCCTATGTTAAGTATTCAACTTGGTTTCCTATGTTAAGTAAATATTGAAAGAGAATAGTTTTGGCATAGTTTGGTTGTCACAAGGAGTCGGTAATAAAGCAGAATTCATTTCAGAATTAAAGGTCCGTTTAATTTGTTCTTATAAACAAAACTGGCATGCTGGCATGGATGGAAATGATAAACACGACTGGTTTCTCTCATTTAAAAGCAATCTCGAAGCAGAGAAATATCTTAACATTGTAACGCATAAATGGCATAAATACAGTTTAGCAAGATTTCGAACCAGAGCGCTCGGTCTCGGCAGAAGCCAAAAGTGGTTCGAGAAATCAAATAATAAATTTGTCCCGTGTGTAAAGAAAGAGACAGTGTTGAGAATGAAGTACATTTGTGTTTGATTGTGCTGCATACGCCAATATCCGTAGAGGGTGCACATTTTTCAATGGTTCAGTTGGTCAAAAAAGAGATTTAGTAGCGATTTTAGCAAGTGAAAACGAAAAAAAAAACTGTAGTAGAATTTGCGAAGTATGTCGCGGAAGCGAGTACATTTCGTAAAAAGCATAGCACGAATGAGTGAGATGATCACTTTCTTAAAGGTACATCGCCTCAGTAGTTGTGTTCATAACCTGATAGTCTACGTCAGTGTATATTGTGTATGCGTGCGCGCACGCGCTTGCATTTGTGCGTGCCTTACATGCGTGCGTGTGTATTTGTGTGTGGGGGGGGGGGGGGGAGGGATGTGTGTGTGTGTGTGGGGGGGGGGGGTGCATGCGCGCGCGCGCGTGAGTATGTGCTAGTGTGTGTGAGAGTGTGTGCGTACGTGCGGGCGTGCATGCGGGCGTGCGTGTGTGTGTGTGTACGTGTGTGTGTGTGTACGTGTGTGTACGTGTGTGTGTGCTGTGGGTATGTTCATGTGAATTGGTGAGTGTTGATTCATTGATCTTTCTTTTGTAGCAGTTCTATGTCAAGGAGTACTTGTAACATCACAAAGGAAGTCTTTGCACTGGTTTCTTGTTTAGTCGCTGTTGTGAGCTGCTATGGCTAGACATGACTCATGATACCCCCTTGCCAACAGGGCATTTTGCTAATGGCAATAAAATTGTGTCAGTGTCAGTGTCAGTGTCTGTCTGTCTGTCTGTCTGTCTGTCTGTCTGTCTGTCTCTCTCTCTCTCTCTCTCTCTCTCTCTCTCTCTCTCTCTCTCTCTCTCTCTCTCTCTGTGGATTGTATGTAGGTTTCATATTTTGTTCCCTCATGTAGGTATGCCAAACCCTCTTTCATGTACATCCTATCTTCGATTGACAGTCCTGTGCTTTATGTACATCCTATCTTCGATTGACAGCCCTGTGCTGTTCACAGACTCCTTTCTCTCAGTCTCTTTGTTGCTGCTTTTCCCTCTATCGTCTGTTGTTTTATTCCTTTCTCTCATTCTCTTTGTTGCTGCTTTTCCCTCTATCGTCTGTTGTGTTTTATTCCTTTCTCCCAGTCTCTTTGCTGCATTCCCCTCTATCATCTATTGTTTCATTCCTTTCTGATCGATTCTCTTGTCCCAGTTCTGGAGGGCTGGTACCATTCTATTGGGTTTGGGGTACACGATCTGTAACATGCTAGATTTTACGTAATGAACTTTGTAGTGAAGTTGTGCACAGTGATTTTGCATTGTTTTAAAAATATTGATTGGGATAGAAATAGAGTAGAATAGGTGCGGCATAGTCATATCAGGTTTGATCTTCATAAGGTAGCTACCATGTTCTTCATTTATGCATGTATGTACAATTTCAGTTATTGTTATTGGGATAGCTTTTTTTTTTGGTCCACCCTGTGTCAACCATAAAAAAAATATGCTTGATGGAACTTAAATAATAAAACTGTAAATATATCCAAAGCTTGTAATTTGATAGACATGTTCATAATATTAAATTCCACAACTGTTAGTAGATTGCATCTCATAGAATGATAAACACTGTTGGAAAAAGTAAATCTTCTTATGAAAACCGTTCTTTCAGTTTGTGAGCCTATACGGGACGAATGTCTATAACTTTCGCAGATGAAAGGATTGAAGCATGTATTGAAGGGCAGGAATTAAGTCAGCAACAAGCATGAAGACTCTAACTTGGTACAGGCGCCCTAGAAATATCGCACCTAAAGTAGGTTTCCGTACGATGGAAGCACATCAACCTTCCCCGTCCCCCTGAAATTAAGGAGGAAAGGGAGCTTTTTTGGAACGGGTTAAAGAAACAGTGCCCAGAGACAAGTGTAATGACATGTCTGCTCTCTTGTATGTAAGACGAAATTCGCGTTGAGTCTCTGGCTTTGAAACCAGAGTACGTCCTGATTCTAAAAAGTTCAATAATCTAAAAAGGTTCATGAAAATTCTGCTATGAGATACTCTTTTTAATTTCTTAATGCTATGAATCATATCTAACTGTTTCTGCGAACAAATTCGATTTCTAAACAATCAAAGGGCACATTTTGACTGAATACGAGATAGTGTTCTATGACTTATATTGAAGGGTCATTTCTATTCTCGGATTGATGCTCACACAAACATGAAAATTGTGAATCTTGGGCTGGGACAAAAAGATTTCAAAAATAAGGTTCCGGGAACAAACTGTTCTCTACCTGGCTGTGACTTAATGTGGAATTGATAAAGCTCTATACATTCAACACAGTCATTATAGGCAATTCTGGAAACAGAGCCATTTGTCTGCCCATGGGTCCCTTTCGTCCACTTAAATGGATTCATCAATGAGAACAGTTTATTGTGTTGGTTCTTCTTTGGTATCAAAAAGGACATATACCACCTATAACTCTGTGGCATTCTTATCACCAAGGACTCTGATGGCACCGCAAACAGCAAGTAAAGGATAGAAACGTAAAACGAAAGGAAAGCACCACCAGGAAATACGTTGTATAAAATTAAAATCATTAGTGCACACACACACACACACACACACACACACACACACACACACACACACACACACACACACACACACTTGTCCCTCCAGCTATATAATCACCTGCAGATGAAGACAGGTTGGTGGTGATTTCCAGACTGGGAGACTCTGACCTGTCAACAGCAGAGAAGGCCAAGGTCATTAAATACAAATCTTCATCATAAGAACTGGAATCTGGTTTTATCTTGAGCATGACGTCATTGGTCCAGCTATACCAGTCTGAGCATTTAAGGCTCCACCGCTGCAGATTCCGATGCCTGGCCAAGGATGCAGTTGTTTTTCACTGTCATATTGTACAATATCTATTGAAACAGGTAGGCAATTACAAATTGCTATCTTCAAAATTTTCCCAGCTGGGACATGGAATTGAACTTGACATTCTCGTTTAAAAGTTTTTGTGTCCATCTGGTATTTACATGTCTCTAAAGAGGAACTCCCTTTTGGGTTCTGCTCCCAGACACCAAGTATGCTGTTAGTGTCGGTTGACTTTAGCTCACAGGGATGCGTAACGTGAGCGGATGTATGTTCCAAGCTGCAGAGAGTGTCGTAGTCCTTAAAGTCTTGGTGAGAATCTGTTGTCCACGTGGTTTTCATCACAGCAGCTCCATGTCCCGAACTGTCGCGAGCTGTCAGGATTAAGTGTTTGGAGAAGTACACGGCGTGTGTGACGTTGACAGGTGACAGATGGGGTTTCAACCGTTAAATCGACTGCATCAGTTGCTGAGCGATTACGGATTATACAGATTCATAACATTGAAACGTCAGCATCTCTGTTCTGAATTAACAATTCATGGAAGTGTTCAACCATCCCAACATGTTTACGCAAACACAGACATACACACACGCATGCATCTTCAACTGCTCATGATTTGTTATTGGCATGTTTATTTAAGCTTGAGTTATCCTTGACATATTGATCTGTATTGTATGACTTGATCATGTATGGCTTGCATTTATGACTGACGAAAAATATGAATTCAAAAATATGCTACAGACTGGGTACAAGCAGACTGGTTACATGCTTCAAGCTGGCAAAACAATGAGCCGTACAATGTATCCTGCATTGTTGTTTTCTTTTGGTAGAGTGGTCAGTTCAAATACAGCAGTGATCAGTACAAGTGCAGTAGAACTCGGGAAATGGATGCAATATGGCCAGTCTAGAAGCCGAGTTTTGATGCTAGAAGTGCTCAGGTTTTGTATATTTATTCAGCACCCCCTTCTGCACTGCAAAGCATTATGTGATTGTTGCTTCTTGAGAGACAGTTTCTTCACATGATTTCTTCGTATCCTGGCTGCATAAACTGTGTAATCTGGATCCCCAGATGCTGAGGGTGAGCTCTGTCGAGGTTCAGAGCTTGGCGTTGCTGCTGAGTGGAGTGCCCCTTCAGGACGAGCACCATACGACTCATCGCCTTTACAAGTGTCACGGTGCTAAATCATATGATCTCTGCCCTATACTATGAATAAGGCACTGTACAGCCAGTCCTAGCTTCTCGTTCTCTCTGTCTGTCTGTCTGTCTGTATTGTTGTCTGTCTGTCTGTCTGTCTGTCTGTCTCTCTCTCTAAACCTCTCTCTCTCTCTCTCTCTCTCTCTCTCTCTCTCTCTCTCTCTCTCTCTCTCTCCGTAGATTACTTTTCTCTTGTCACCAGAATCGTGCGTTCTATCCCGGGAGCACTCCTGGAATTGTTTTTCCAAGAATCACACCTCAGGGCTATGGATTTTAATGCTGCCCTCAATCGCCAAGATGGTTTCATCATACAATGAACAGAGTGTGATATAGGTATAGTGGTACCAAATGCTTTCCCTACCCGTCCTGGTGAAGACCACCTTCAGTTGGTCCATGGCAGCTTTCACAGTTAACCTCCTGCTAGGATATCCCTATCTGCCGCCTGGGGACACGTTCGGTAGCTGATGGTTGCGATAATAAAGTCACATGCTGGATATAAAGCAGATCACCATATCCGTGTGTTCATGGTTTGAAGTGGGGAGAAGAAGTAAAAGAGAGAATTAAGATAATAGCAACTGCAGCTGATTCTGCTAATGTCTGTATGAACTGCATGACAACTTTAAGAGCATTTTCTGAGGTGATATATCGTCCAATCCTATCAATTCATGGTTCCGGGCGGAGTGAAAAAAGGGATGTAGTTAATACCTATCTGCATAGAAATTGGTTGTGGTTCAAACACACACACACACACACACACGCGCCCGCACACACACACACACACACACACACACACACACACACACACACACACACACACACACACACACACACACACACACACACACACACACACGCACACACGACCTTTGGTCATATAATCATGGAGTTTTTTTCTTTTTGAGATGATTTAACTTAAACTTAAAACTTCGTTTTTTGTCCGACCACAGTTTTTACAATAACTCCGTTTACCAGGGCAAGTTTACCGAAAAAACCAGTTGGTTAGGTTGGTTACCTGGTGTTCACCTGTACACTGTATAAGCCGAGTGATCACGGGTAGCCAAACAGTCTCTGAAGAAGTTCCGGCTAGTTTGTCTACCCAGTCCAGCCGACGAGGGACTCAGTTCAGTTGTTGTGACATCCAGTTTCCCCAGGTTGAGTTTGTCCCTGGTGTCCCTGGGAACTGGTTGTCCCTACCTCGGGTCCAGGGCCTGTTGTGTGTCCCCCATTCTCCACCGTGCTGGGTGGGCTGGTGCATGCCAGTATAGACCTGACAAGCCAGCTGAGCCAGCGCCTCTTCTGCCAGAGAAGGGGTCGCTTCGGGTTCGAGACCCGAAGTCCTGTTCATCAGCTGCGCCCTGCACTGGTCCTGCCTAGACAGAACCACCGCCTGTGTTGACAACGACCTGCAGCGTCAGCGTCGTTCCAGCGCGTCGTGAGACCCTTCGTGTCGTCGATCTTGCGCGTTGTGAGACCCTTGTTGCTGTGCAGTAACAGAGTCACAGCTCTTGGAAGTGGAGGCTGGTGCCTCAAAAGTAGCAGAGTGCTACTTCAGTGTGATCGGGCTGAGACCCAGTTTTTTTTTTTTTTTTTTTTTTTTTTTTTTTGAGTAGGAAGTGTTACTTCCTTGTGGACAGAGACATCACTGCATTGTTCCGTCGTCACTTGCAAGTCACTACCTCTCTACTAACAGCCGCAGTATCGTCGCGTCGACTTTGTTCTTTACCTGCGTCTATCCCTACTTGCAGACTGCACCCCCACTTATGCCAGACTAGTGACTTGTGCAGAGCTGCTTCCTTCATTCTGCACTCTTTTGTGATAAGAATAGTTTCAGTCATGGACTGTGAAACCAGGTCAGACAGTGCCTGCAACAGACTGTTGGTGTGTGTGCCACTTATATATAATAATATTGTACACCCGTAGTTGGGGTGTGCTCTCCATGTGTATTATTCATGTTTATTGATGATGATGTTTTGTATGTGTTGGATAGCCCAGGCGGCATCGAAAAAAATAAGAAAAGAATTGCGGTTGTGTTGCCTGGCTGTCTATGTGCAGTTGAGAGTGAGTGTGGTGTGGTAGGAAAGCGCGAACACGCATCCATATTTCTGAGAGAGTCAGACACACAGACACACGCACCACCAAACACCCATCCGTAATAGTCATCCAGGTTCTAACATAAGTAATATATTCTACACGTTGGTGAATGTACTGTATATCACGTCCACAGAATTCGAGTCGGACACAGGTGTGCCATCAACCAAAGGCTGACCAGGAACAGAGAATGAGAAAATCTATAAACGATGCAAATTAAACTGTAATATAACTAGACCAAGAGCAAAGTCTTGTGGGAACAACCAAAACAAATTGTTGCAGTGTGAGGTTCCTTGTTTTTTTAACATCATTGCGTGTGTTTCATATTTAACTTACTGGGTAGCCTTGTGTTCTATTTAACTTAATACAAGTAGGATTTGAACTATTTTAAAAACTGTACCAGAGACTCCATATATTCTCTGAAGTCTTTGAACTAGTGTTTGGTGATCGACACTATCTACTGCAGAAAAAAAAATCCAAAAGACCGACTTGGAAGCATTGTAATTATTCAGAGTCATAAGTAAGCTGTTGATGGTCTTTACAAGAACTCTGTAGGTAGTGGTGGTGTGAAAGGTACGCTGACATGTGCTCACTAGAGTGTGATGTGTACACGCCCATATTTGCAGAATCTAACAACTTTTGGTAGTGAATTGACTCGCATCATCAATGAAAAAGATTAACAGAAGCGATCAGATGCATGTTACATGCACTCGTGAAAATGTCATCATGAAAGTGTAACCACACAGTGTTAAAGAATTCCTGGTAATGTATCGTCATTATTGAGATCATTCAGGGACAAATTCTGTAATCCAGAAAGAGTGCACAGAGAACATTTTTTCCGTCAGTAACTCGGTTGAATATCATAGAAACGCTTTCATGATTTTACAGGAAAATCCAGTTATATCGAATTCTCTCTTTCTTTATCAGTGTTTTCTTTATCCCAATATAATCATAACCAAAATGCAGTTTCAAGAGATATCACGGCTTTAATTACAACTTGTATTACTAAAGAGTATTAATGAGAATCAGCCTTCCAGGATGATGAGTGGAAGATCAAGTTGGGTGGTTTCTGTACTTTGTGAGACTTCAAAACCCCAACACAACTCATACTGTTCCACGTGAAACAAGACCAGACAGACAGCGGATGTTGATAACCCAGTCTGCTGTGTCCAATCCCATCCCGTGGGACTGTGTCACACTGATAGTCGTACCTGTGTTGTGGAATCCGAGGAGGCAACTCTCTGTGAGACAACTGTTCTCCATTTGATAAAACGCACTCTTTTTTTTCTCTCTAAATGACGTAAGGTGAATATAAACTAGTTTTGTCGGTAAGTATAATGATTGGGCTGAAGTGATTTTATCCAGAAATCATGAAGAACAGGGCAACAAACTATAACATGAGTGATATTTTTCACGGCACCATGATGTACGTAATATATCACCCTAATGTTGTGTGTGTGTGTGTGTGTGTGTGTGTGTGTGTGTGTGTGTGTGTGTGTGTGTGTGTGTCTGCGTGCCTGCGTGTGCGCGTGCCGCGTGCCAGTGCGCGTCCTCTAATAATACCTGTGTTCGGATTTTTCGTTTGGATCCCACCTTCCTAACGTTGTTAGGTCCCAGGTAAGTAAACTGGTTTACAATGCAAGCAACTGTCCATGGCAGATAATGGCATGTATTGATGTTATATCACGCACTGATGTATACATTGATGGCATTACCATGACTGGGCATCAGCTAGGGCCTCGGAGGTCTCACTTCCATGCCATGCTATTTCGATATTTTATCCAGTCCTTTGAAAACTTTAGCAAGTTTTTGTTCGCTGACTGTCGGGCCATGGATGTCACCTGGGAAGCGAAGGTTCTAGATTGTTCTCTCCTCCAGTGCTGACAAAGCTGGCATGACCTTCAAGTGCATCAGTCATAATGCGTTGAGTGGAGAGTGTTGAAAAGTGTGGGAGACACTAGGCAACCCTGGAAAACTCCAACTGAAGCACAGAACCACTCTCCATTGGCACTTTCTAAGGTTCTGGATGATTAGGGGGGTTATTTCCAGAATGTTGAATTTCTTCGTTGTAGCCAACAGCCCGCTCCTGGGTCCTCTCTCTCCTCTCTCTCTCTCTCTCCTCCTCTTTTCTCTCTCTTCTCTCTCTCTCTCTCTGTTATTAGTAGTGCTCAGAGAACCAATGTTTATTGGCCGGTCATTTCTTATACCTTTAAGAACAAAAAACACTGTATATGGCGTTCAGCCATATACTATTTGGTAACTGGAAACAAAACCAAATACATTTGTGGCAACAAAATATAAAACACCTCCCCTCCTCCACCCGTCTCCCATCTTCAGAAAAGTAAAATCCAGAAGATGGTCCCTTACAAACGTTGTATTCGAATTTATATGTTGTTTTCTTATGTATGTATTACTTTTTGTCATGTTTTTTTTCTTTTTTTTTTGCAATGTCCCAAACTCTGCTCCACCATCATAGGCATGCACCCCACACCGCGTCATTCCGGACACGCGGCGCATCCACAGCCACAGCGCTGGTCGGCCCCGCCGCAGCCCTGCACCAGCTCTAATCCACAAGGAGCATCAATGTCAAGTAGTCACGAGGCAAAG
>JADBJO010003849.1:212477-214977 GCA_016801955.1 Conus betulinus | reverse complement strand
TCTTGGTGAGCGTATGAGGCTGGGAAAGACGGTAGAGGGGCAGGGGCCATCGGGTATATGTATGTGTGTGTGTGTGTTGTGTGTGTGTGTGTGTGTGTGTGTGTGTGTGTGCGTGCGTGCGTGAGCATGTGTGTGCGTGCGTGTGGTGTGTGTGTGTGTGTAAAGTAGGGTGAAGCTGGCAAGTGCTTGCGAACTACGAAAGCAGTAACAAATACACATTAATTCATAAATCAACCACAAAAAAATACGGTATCAATTTTACAGGAGCGTATTTCACTATGGACACAAGAATGAAAACTAGAAGCCGCACTCCAGAGAGTGAAAGCCTCTGCTAACACAAAACCATTCACCAGGGGAAGTAACTGCTGGTGAAAGTGGATACACTGATGGAAATTATTCCCCGTGTACATATAAAACCTCACTGAACGATTCAGGGGATCGGCTGTTTGATCCGGATCAGCACAAACCAGGTTCCTTCCTGTATCAAAATCCATACTTTCACCAAAGTGGGCCGGAACAGCTCAGTTGGTAGAGCGGCCGACTCGTAATCTTGGGTGATCTTGGGGTTGCGGGTTCGAATCTCCGTGGGGCCGTTTTCGGTACAGGGGGATTTTTTCCCACGAAGTTAACATTGGTTCTGACTCCATTTCCCATACAGTCCTTTCGAATGAGACTATAAACTGAGGTTCCGTGTGTGAACTCACGCATAACATCTTGCACACACATAAAATCCCATCCCAACTTTCGGAAGAGAAGACCAGTTTAGGCCGTTGGTATGGATGACACGTTACACATAGCATGCACCCTGTGTAAGAAATGGAAAGAATGAAGGAAGCAAGGAAATTGAGAGAACGATATTGAAAGACATGGACTGGATGACACGGGGAAACGACTGAATGAAGCGACGGCTGGCAGCTCTTCAGTCGGCACTACCCAGGTAGGCAGCCCGTTGTGTAAACGAGTGTGGATTGTAAAGCGCTTAGAGCTTGGTCTCTAGCCGAGAATAGGCGCTATATAAGTATTCATAATAATACTAATTATGATGACGATAATAATAATTTTTCCTAAAATAGGTCAGTAGTTTTCCGGTATCTTGTGAACGGACAAACCAACAGACGAAGTCAAAAAAACATAACCTCTCTGACGGAGAAAATCATGATCACTTTAACGTGTCAAGAAACGAAGTTATGCAGGCCCAACGGACTGAGACAAATGTACCACTGGACTGAACGATGGAAATCACAGAAAACGAACAATGAATATTTCCCCATAGAACATGAATAACAAAACATCACTTCTATGTACGGCACATTCAATACCATCTCCACAATGGTCTGTATTCTTCATGCTGATAAAACGCATGTGTATTAAATGCCCAAATCAAGCCATTGATATACAATATGCACACACACACACACCACACGCTTGCACGCACGCGCACATACGCACACACACAAACATACACACACGGGACCGCGCGCACGCGCTCGCACGCACACACACACACACACACACACACACACAACACACACACACACACCACACACACACACAGAGAGCGCGCACTCACACACACACACACACACACACACACACACACACACACACACGCGCGCGCGCGCGCGCGCGCGCACTCACTCTCTCACACACACAACACACACACACACACACACACACACACAAGCAAGCACGCGTATCAGCGCTCATTACCGAGAGGTGTTCCGAGTACTTTTTTTGTACGGCAATTATTCGTGTAAGATTGATTCTTGGTGAACGTATGAGGCTGGGCGAGATGGTAGAGGGGCGGGGGCCATCGGGTATGTGTGTGTGTGTTGTGTGTGTGTGTGTGTGTGTGTGTGTGTGGGTGTTTGTGTGTGTGTGTGTGCGCGCGCGCGCGCGCGCGCGCGGCGCGTGCGTGCGTGCGTTGTGTGCGTGCGCGCGCGCGCGCGCGGCGCGTGCGTGCGTGCGTGTGTGTGCGTGCGCGCGCGTGTGTGTGTGTAAGCGCGCGCGCGCGCGCGCGCGCGCCCGTGTGTGTGTGTGTGTGTGTGTGTGTGTGTGTGTGTGTACACAGATTCATTATTGGTGATGACTTTTAAGGCTTGGGATTGATGAACAGTGGGGGGTTTAATGGACATGTATTGGGTTTCACGATTGCATTCTCGTCATGTTCCTTGATGTTTCCTGATTGCATGAGGGCACTTGTTACATCAGGTGTTGATCAACGATTGTAGCACTGAAAAAGAATATGCAGAGAGAGAGAGAGAGAGAGAGAGAGAGAGAGGCGGGGGGGGGGGGGAGAGAGGAAAGGGGAGGGGTCCCTTGAGCACGTTAGTTAGTACCTGAATAATGGCAAGTCAGAGTGTCCACCCTACAGGTCCTGAAGAAGTGTGGCCTACCCAGCATTGAGTGTATACTCTCAACAGCCGCTCCGGTGGACAGGACACGGTGTCCGTATGGACCACGGCAGAATTCCAAAGATGCTGCACTATGGACAACTGAA
>JADBJO010003849.1:197500-205963 GCA_016801955.1 Conus betulinus | reverse complement strand
TTATTGTGGTGGGTGCGCCCCGCGAGAGGAGGGAGAGAGACGAGAGAAGCGAGAGAGGGTGGGAGAAAGAGGGTGGCGGGGGACGAGATGCAGAGAGGAGAGAGAGAGAAGGAGCGAGAGAGAGACGAGAGGGGACGGGGGAGACGAGGAGAGAGAAAAAGAGAGGACGAGAGTTGTGAGAGAGAGAGAGAGCGAGAGAGACGAGATGGATTGTTGGGGGAATGGGATGTTGGGGTGGAGGGGAGGAAGAGAGAGAGACTGAAGAGAGGAGAGAGAGAGAGGAGAGACGAGAGAGAGAGAGAGAGAGCGATGAGAGAAAGAGGACGGGAGAGGAGAGAGGAGAAAGAAGAAGGAAAAAGAGAGAGAGGTGAGAGAGAGATGGTGTATTGGGGGATGGGAATGTGGTGGATGCGGAGAGACAGAGACACAGAGGAGAGAGAGAGAGGAGAGAGATGTGAGACAAGACAGAGAGAGGAGAGAGCGGCGATGGGGGTGTTGGGGGATGGGAATGTGATGGGTGTGCGAGGGAGACATAAGGGGAGGGGGGAGGACAGCAAAAAGAGAAACAGAGAGAAAAAAGAACCAGAGGGAGACGAGACGGAGAAGAGAGAGAGAGAGAGACGATGGGGTGTTGGGGGGGGTGGGAATGTGGTGGGTGCGAGGGAGGGAGGGAGGAGGGAGGGGAGGGCAGAGAGGAGAGAGAGAGGAGAGAGAGAGGAGAGGGACTCTAGCGAGACCTAGCGAGGAGTCACATGGGGAGATATGTTGGGCGTTTGGGGGGATGTGTGGGGTGGGGGGGGGAGAGAGTGAGAGAGAGATAGATGATGGGGTTTTGGGGGGTAGGGGGATGGTGGTGGGGGGGGGGGGGGGTGGGAGGTTAGGACCCGTTATTCGGGAGGAAGAGGACCGTGTGGTCGGTGGGGTGGGAAGTGGAGATGGAGGGTGGAAAAGGAATGGGAGAGGGGGAGAGGGAGTGGGGGGGGGGGGGGGTGGTGGATGGGTGGGTGGGTGGGGGTGGAGTAAGGAAAGAGAATGTTGAGGAGAAGCGTGACGTAGGAAGAAACTCTACAGAACGCTTGACAGCAGAAGCTGTTCAGAGAAGACTCCCCCCCCCCCCCCCCCCCCCACACACACCCACACACACACCACAACACACATCATATCCGTCAGACAAGTGCTTCGGCCCTGAACTCCTTACACTCTAAGAGGAACCGGGGCCGCATCCAGGTCATGACTCCCAGGTGCCCTTCTCACTGCCAACTTTTGTTTTTCTCCTGGCCACTGCCGGGATTCGAACCCGCAACTCTTGGATGGGTGGGCGTCTCAAGGCGCGCCTCTCCTTCTACGCGGATGTCTTACTCTCCACGAGACACGTGGTTCAAAGTTGGGAAAGATTAAGATTCACGAAGTTCGCTTTTTGTAGTTGGGAAATTAACCGACCCTTATGAAGTTCGCTTTTGTAGTTAGGAAATTTAAGACTCATGAAGTTCGCTTTTGTAGTTGGGAAATTAAGACTTATGAAGTTCGCTTTTGTAGTTAGGAAATTTAAGACTTATGAAGTTCACTTTTGTAGTTGGGAAATTTAAGGACTTATGAAGTTCACTTTGTGATTGGGAAATTAAGACTTATGAGGTTCGCTTCTGTAGTTGGGGAATTTAAGACTTATGAAGTTCGCTTTGGAATTGGAATTTCAAGACTTATGAAGTTCGCTTTTGTAGTGGGGAAATTTTAAGACTTATGAAGTTCACTTTGTAGTTGGGGAATACTTTAAGACTTATGAAGTTCACTTTGTAATTGGGAAATTTAAGCCTTATGAAGTTCGCTTTTGTAGTTGGGAAATTTAGTGGTATGAAGTTCGCTTTGATCGTTGGGAATTTAAGCCTATGAGTTCGCTTTCGTAGTTGTGAAATTTAAACCGTATGAAGTTCGCTTTTGTAGTTGGGAAATTTAAGATTATGAAGGTTGGCTTTTGTAATTCGGAAATTTTTAAGGCTTATGAAGTCACTTTTTGTAGATGAGAAATTTATTAGGCTTATGAAGTTCGCTTTCGTTCCTCCTCGACCAGATCCAGCTGGAACTCTTTCGGCTGCTGTGCCTGCCTTCAGGTGATGACAGACAGAAGACGAGCTGGGAACCGAGGGATTGACTCCCGTAGATGGGTTCCAGACTCTTCCCCAAGCGGGCCCACCACCACCACAGTACACCCCCATGGGCTCTCTCCTCCTCCTCACCTCTCTCCATCTTCGCCCCTCCTCTCTTCTATTCTCTCTCTCTCTGCTCTCTCTCGTCTCTCTCGCTCTCTCTCTAGTCCTCTCTTCCCCCCCCCCCCCCTTTGTTTTTTCTTTTTTAATCTCATCACATAAATTTTGTTTAGTAAAGACAGATGGAAAAATAGGCTCCACGTAAAATCCTAACAATCCTGACCGAGGATACTGGTTTTCTGAGTCTCTTTCCACCCTACTTTCTTTCTTCCTTTAAATCCCCCTTCCATCCCCCCCCCCTCCCAACGCCACACACATACCAACCTGGACCCACCCACCCCCTGATTTCTTCCTCCTCCCTCTCCCTCCCTTCCTCCCCAGCCCTCCAGTTACCCTCATCATCCACCCCCTCCCCCCACCCACCCCCCCGTGCGCACCATTCATAAACACTGACAGTCACCCATACTCAGATTTTGGGTTTTCTTTTTTAACAGTCTGGGCTTGAGTTTTCATAGCTTTTTTTTCCCACAGTATTTAGAATTAAAAAAAAATCCTCTTCACATTGTGTTAGGCGGTATTTATTCCATTTTTTACTTAAATTTTGTGTTTTTGGGTTTATGTCGCGTCTGGTTTTGGCGTGTGGACTGTTTTGGTTTTGTTTTGTTTTGTTTTGTTTTGTGACCAAGATTGTGTTTGTGTGGAAACGTGGACAGGCGCTCTCAAATCGCAGTCGTGAATGAGGGCGACTTCGGTGCGGGGTTGTCGCTTTACTGACCACCAGTCCCTACCTATCCCCCGCCTCCGCCCCCCTCCCATCGCCTTTCTACCAACCCCTCATACCTGGTTCCTGATCTTTAGATCATTTCAGTCTCGTCACAATTAAACAACACAACCACACACACACACACACACACACAAAGATACACAGTAACCACACACCAACATATATATCCCCACTACTCTGTCTCTCTCTCGATCTGTCTTTCTCAAACACACACACCAAAAACACACACACACACACACACAAACAGGCCGATGACTGGACGTGTCAGAAAGATCGGCCAAGAACTTTCTGAGATTTTCCATCAAGAAGAAAAACCATTATGGGCCGTTAGTAACGGCTATAACGGTAAACTTAAACATCGGGCATCATCTGTGACCCATAATGAACATACCTACAAATTTTCAGAAAGATCATCGGCCACTTACTTTCTGAGATATTCCATAAAAAACAAAAACCCTTATGGGTCGTTATAGCCGTTAGTAACGGCTATAACGGTAAAACAAAACATCGGGCATGATCCGTGACCCATAATGAACATACCTACAAATTTTCAGAAAGATCGCCAAGTACTTTCTGAGACATTTCCATAAAAAAGAAGAAACCTATTACGGGCCGCCGTTACAGCCGTCAGTAACGGCTACAACGGTAAACTAAAACGTCGGGCATCATCCGTCGCCCATAATGGACATACCTACAAATTTTCAGAAAGTTCAGCCAAAGTACTTTCTGAGATATTCCATAAAGAGAAAAACCATTATGAGCCGATTATAGCCGTTAGTAACGACTATAACGGTAAACTAAAACACCGGGCATCATCCGTAGCCCAAAGTGAACATACCTGCTCATTTTCACAAAGATCGGCCAAGTACTTTCTGAGATATTCCATAAAGAAGAAAAACCGTTACAGGCCGTTACAGCCGTTAGTAACGACTATAGTGGTAAACTAAACATCGGGCATCATCCGTGGCCCATAATGAACAAATCAACAAATTTTCAGAAAGATCGGCCCGGTAGTTTTGTCTGGAGCGAGTGGAACACATTTTGACCACGGACACACAGACGAGGGACAGACACACAGACACACAGACAGCATCTCTTGGTTCCAATCCAGAGCCTGCCTGGTTACGTTGGATACAGGCTTCCGTAGCGTGTGGCCGATCCATCCCCATTTCCGTTTCTTTATCTCAGTTTCTATTGGGACTTGTCTTGTCGTGTCCCACAGTTTGTTCATTGGAGATGACTTCCGGCCACCTGATGTTGAGGATGTTTCTGAGACACCTATTGATGAATGTCTGTAGCTTGTTGGTGTTGGTCTTGGTTACCCGCCATGTTTCTGAACCATATAGAAGAACAGACTTCACGTTTGTGTTGAAAATCCGGATCTTGTTGCAGAGTGAGAGGGCTGTTGATCTCCAGATCTGGCGCAGGGTGTTGAAGGCGTGTCTTGCTTTGTTGATTCGGCATTTGATGTCTTCGTCCCCCCCCCCATCTTTACTGACTACACTGCCCAGGTAAACAAACTTGTCAACTTCCTTGATGTCTTCTTGGTGTGAAGTCGGACTGAATCTTGCTGTTTGTTTGTTCCCCTCATGACCTCTGTCTTCCTGATGTTGATTTGGAGCCCAGTCTTCTCAGCTTCTTCTGCAACACGACATAGCTTCTCTTGTGCATCTTGCTGCTTGTGAGAGAATCGACATGTACAGACATTTAAGTGACTTTCCACCACAAAAGGAGTCGCTTGTCATTGTTAAGTTAATCTAAGACATAATACATATTTTCTGAAAGTATTTTTTTTTTCGCTCTTTCCAATGGTGAAAACTATTTTCAAATCGGGCTTTTAGTTTTCAAGATACAGTGTTTTGAAGATGGTAACTCTCTGAGAAGCGCTTTTGAGAAAATAATGGAAAAAAAAAAAAACCCAGATGCACACATTCAGCATGATATTAACATTTTAGGTGTTTTTAAATGTCATTTTTAATACAGAAAGCAGTCCAATACAAACAATTCACTTAAGTGTATTTTGCGCAGATTAAAACTGATAGTATCAGCTAGGGTCAAAATCTCGAAATCGACTCCGGACACCCCTACTGTCTATTTTGGCCGATCGATAACTGAAAACTGGGAGAGATGACAAGCGACTCATTCCGTGGTTGGAAGGTCGAGAAAAGACAGACATGGCGAGAAAGAAAAAAAAAAACTTATGACAAAACACAGGCTGAACACGAAGAGAAAAAAAAAAAACCCATAAAAGGATGAGTCGGTGATGTGGGGAGATAGCACATGGGTGGAAAAGGATTTTCAGGACAGAACTTAACAAGACAAAAACTCAGAGAAAAGACACGAAAGGACAGGTCGACGACAGGAGAAGGTAAGACACAGAACAAAAACAACAACAACAATGAATACTTATATAGCGCCTATTCTCGGCTAGAGACCAAGCTCTAAGCGCTTTACAATCCACACTCGTTTACACACAACGGCTGCCTACCTGGGTAGTGCCGACTGAAGAGCTGCCAGCTGGCGCTTCATTCAGTCGTTTCCCGTGTCATCCAGTCAGTATCGTTTCAGTACCGTTCATTCAGTTTCCTTACTTCCGTCATTCTTTCCATTTCTCACGAAGGGTGCGTGCTATGTGTAACGTGCCATCCATACCAACGGCCAAACTGGACCACTCTTCCGAAAGTTGGTGATGGGATTTGACGTGTGTGTAAGATGTTATGCGTGCGTTCACACACAGAACCTCGGTTTCTAGTCTCATTCGAAGGACTATATGGGAAATGGAGTCAGAACCAATGTTAACTCCGAGGGAAAACCCCCCCTGTACCGAAACGGACCGGCGGAGATTCAAACCCGCAACCCCAGGATCACCAAGATTACGAGTCCGGCGCTCTAACACTGAGCTGTTCATGACAGGACAGGTCGGTGACAAGGAGAAGGCAGGACATGACAGGACAGGTCGGTGACAGGAGAAGGTAAGACATGAAAGGACAGGTCGGTGACAGGAGAAGGCAGGACATGAAAGGACAGGTCGGTGGCAAGGAGAAAGCAGGACATGACAGGACAGGTCGGTGACAGGAGAAGGTAAGACATGAAAGGACAGGTCAGTGACAGGAGAAGGCAGGACATGAAAGGACAGGTCGGTGGCAAGGAGAAGGCAGGACATGAAAGGACAGGTCGGTGACAGGAGAAGGGTAGGACATGAAAGGACAGGTCGGTGGCAAGGAGAAGGAAGGACATGAAAGGACAGGTCGGTGACAGGAGAAGGCAGGACATGAAAGGACAGGTCGGTGACAGGTGAAGGCAGGACATGACAGGGACAGGTCGGTGACAGGAGAAGGCAGGACATGACAGGACATGAAAGGACACGTCGGACATGAAAGGACAGGTCGGTGACAGGAGAAGGCAGGACATGAAAGGACAGGTCGGTGACAGGAGAAGGTAAGACATGAAAGGACAGGTCGGTGACAGGAGAAGGCAGGACATGAAAGGACAGGTCAGTGACAGGAGGAGAAGGTAAGACATGACAGGGACAGGTCGGTGGCAAGGAGAAGGTAAGACATGAAAGGACAGGTCGGTGGGCAAGAAGGTAAGACATGAAAAGGACAGGTCGGTGACAGGAGAAGGCAGGACATGAAAGGACAGGTCGGTGACAGGAATGCGGAGCGATATTTCATATGCTACGCGATTACATGAAACAGTACAGATTAAGAAAAAGATTATTGATTCGTGCGTTACACTATAGGTTAGTCGTGTGACACAAGGGAGCGTACTGGCTGAACGTGGCCCAGAGTTTGAGTGAAATTTTAACACTGTTCACGCGATTTGAATATAAACAGGCGTTGGCCTGTATCGGTGCGCACTCTGAGAATGGAACAGACGATTTAGATGAAGAAGAGGCGGACTGTGCCCAATGATAAAGGCAGAGGCCTAACACATACAGAAGTATGTGAATTGTAGTTGAATGACCGGTACTCAAGCCGTAAGTATCTAATTTTATATTGTGAGAATCTAGATGATTCTCCATTTTGTTTTCAATGGTTTATTGTCGGAACCGAAACTATGTTTGAAAAATTGAAGAGTTCAAAAAAATGTTAAAGTGTAACATGACTGCTAAACTGGCTGGCAGTGTTTTGAACTCGTGTTTATCCGGTTTGTTATAGCTGGGCCGACTCCCCGTGCGGTAGAGGAGACTGGAGATCGGGCACTAAGGTGGATGGCCGGGGGCTGCGCGCGTTCCGGGCCAAGCTCCGATCCGCGGGAAGATCCAGGTTGGGCAAGAGTTTGTCGCCGACCAGTAGTTGTGATGTGTATGGGATCCCCGCACAGAGGAAGCCAGTTCCGGACACCACAGAGAGTGTGTGTGGACACTTGCAGTAAGTAAACCTGCAAAATCAGTAACGTGTGCAGAAGAAGAGTGCTTGTTTGATGAAAATATATACGCTTTGATTGATGCCAGAGTAAAAAAAAACCCCATGGGATTTTAAAAGATTAAGGAGGGGATGAACCAAAATTGACCTTTGTTTGCGCCTTATGTGTATGGAGGACGGAGAAGAAAGAAAGAATGAATGAATTGATGAATGAATGAACGAACGAACGAATGGATGATAGGTTATTCACATAGGCCTCGGCCCCTTAAAGAGAGAGAGAGAGAGAGAGAGGAGAGAGAGAGAGAGAGAGAGAGAGAGAGAGAGAGAGAGGTTGGGGTGGGGTGGAAGAGGGGGGGGGGGGGGGGAGACAGAGGTGTGAGAGGAGAGACGCGAGCTTAACTCTTTCAACCACAAGTGTTCATGTTCATGAATGGTAGCAATATAGATTATGACTGATACATACACATAATAAGGGGGAAAAAACCCCCTCCGATTTCATTAAGGACAATTGTTTGCAGCTGCACTGCCCCCCCTCCACCCCTCCCCCCCCCCAAAAAAAAAAAAAAAGTGTGGATGGAATAGGACAATAAAAGCAATCTATTGAAGACCAGTCAGAGAGAGAGAGAGACAGAGACAGAGAGAGAGAGAGAGAGAGAGAGAGAGAGAGAGAGAGAAGGGGCATGGCGCACATGTCTGTCACAGTAGGACACAGCGCTGGGCTGAAACATACTGAGCAATATGGGATTAGACTGTATCCTCTTCCCCCACCCACCACCCCCCCTGCCCCCGCCTCACCACCCCCCCCTCACCCCCCTCACCCCCCCCCCCCCCCATCCCGCCACTCCTCTCTTTATGAGGGTTGCTGGTGTCACTCATTGAAAAAAAAAAATTCTTTACTTCGTTTCGTGCGTTTGTCTTTGTATTCCAAGCAAATTTTAACTCTCTCTCTCTCTCTCTCTCTCTCTCTCTCTCTCTCTCTCTCTCTGTGTGTGTGTCTCTGTCTCTTTCTCTTTCTCTGTTTGTCTGCCTGCCTGTCTGTCTGTCTGTCTGTCTGTCTGTCTGTCTGTCTCTAAATTAATGCTACCAACAGTCCGCTACGTTGTTCATTTTC
>JADBJO010003849.1:185000-192500 GCA_016801955.1 Conus betulinus | reverse complement strand
AGAGAGAGAGAGAGAGAGAGAGAGAGAGAGAGAGGCGTGTGTGTGGTGTGTGTGTGTGTGTGTGTGTGTGTGTGTGGTGTGTGTGTGAGAGAGAGAGAGAGAGAGAGAGAGAGAGAGAGAGAGAGAGAGAGAGAGAGTGCCTGCACGTGTGTGTGTGTGTGTGTATGAGTGTGTGCGCGTGTATGTGTGTGTGTGTGTGTGTGGTGTGTGTGCGTTTGTGTTTGTCTGTGTATGTGTGCGCTTGTGTGTTTGTTTACGTGTGTGTGCGTGTGTGTGTGTGTGTGCGCGCGCGCGTGTGTTTGTGTGTTTGTGTTTGTTTGTGCGTGCGTGCGTGTGTGTGTGTGTGCGCGCGCGTGCCTGCCTGCGTGCGTGTGTGTGTGTGTGTGTGTGTGTGTGTGTGTGTGTGTGTGTGTGTGTGTGTGTGTTGTTGTTGTTGTTGTTGTTGTTTCTCTCTCCCAATCATCCCTCCTCTGTCTCTTTCTCTTCATTTCCTCCTGTCTGTCTGTCTATTTGTGTGTCTTTGTTTTTCTGTCGCTGTCTGTCTGTCCGTCTTTCTGTCTCTCTCTTTCTCTCAAAAAGTATATTCTCTGCCTGTCTCTCTCTGTCTCTCGCTCATTGTAACTTCAAATGCGCTCTCTCTCTCTCTCTCTCTCTCTCTCTCTCTCTCTCTCTCTCTCTCTGTCCACGTGTGCTCGTGTGTTTTTATTCTAAGTCATGTCAAGCGTGCGCGTGTGTGGGGGAAGGGGGTGGGGGCTGGGGTTGCGCGCGCACGTCCATGCGTGCTTATACTTATTCATATCAGCGTAGTGACATTCTTGATGTCTATTTCCAATTTTTGTTAATTAATGAAAAAAATCGTTTTCACGGGCAGGAATGGATGACCTAAATCCCTATTTATTTGTAACTCTGAAGCTGAAGTGCACGTAATCTAGTCATAAGTCTCTGTCTGTCTGTCTGTCTGTCTGTCTCCATCCCTCCCTTCCTCGCCCTCTCTCTTTGTCTCTCCCTCTGTCTCTCTCTCTCTCTCTCTCTCTCTCTGTCTGTCTGTCTGTCTGTCTCCATTCTTCCCTCCCCCCCCCCCCCCTCTCTCTCTCTCTCTCATGTTTTTTCTCTGTTTTTGATTTCTGATTGTTCCTGTGTTGTCCATATTTTCCACCCCTCAATCATTTTTTTTTTTCTCATGGTTCTATGTGCGTCATTCCTTTCGACATAAATCACGATTTAATTGTACTCACCCATCACCGCAGGGTTCCATCCACAAGAGAGAGAGAATTGACTGGACAAGCTGTTAACGGTGGGTTCCAGTTCAATCCTTTGGCATTGACCTTCTCGCTCTCTTCGCTCTGGCTCTAATTCTTCAACTTCATTGGAGGATGAAAAAGTAATACAGTTTATAAAAAAAAAAAAAACTTTTTGGTGTTAGTTGAATCCTTTGGAGAGTGGAGACTGACGTTTCAAGCTATAGGTCCGTTGTCAAAGTGAAGAGAAGAGGACAGTGTAGACAGGAAAGCCCATGTGAGAATTGGGGTGAGAACATCTCATTTCATTTATTAAGTTGCACCAAAAATACACTCACTGATCACTGTTCATTGAGCACACACAGACACACACGCCACAGTTCACACAAAGACATCAACACACCACGCGCACGCACCCTCCACCCCCCACCCCCACACACAACACCACACACACACACATACAAACACACACACAACCACCCCCCCTCCACACACACACACACACACACATACACACACAAAAAAGGGGGGGGGGGGGGGAATAAATGGAAATGTTCACTATCTAGCCTACTGAAAGAAAAAGAAACAGGGGGCTAAAGAGGGACAGGACAGAGAGATTAAGGCAGAAGGGCCCTGGCTCAGCTAGACAGACGTCAGTGACTCTGATGTTCATCCCAGCTGGCTGTGTGGTGCCCAAGCGGCTGATGACAAGGCTCTCCATGTGCTTTCTGTACACACGGTCTCTGGGCTTCTGCCACACAGCTGATATCTTCGCATGACTGAAACTGCGATGCGGACCAACAAAATGTTGGCCGACTGGGTTGTTGTGGCCCAGCTTCATCGACCTCAGGTGCTCTAAAAAGCGGTCGGCCAATGAGCGGTAGGTCTCCCCAATATACAGCTTGGAGCAGAAGGTGTTGGTCAAGACGTAGACGTACACCAAGTCCCTAGACTGGCAGTTGAAACTGGACCTCACAGTGAATGTGCCGGTGGCACATTCCCCTCCCCCCCCTTGTGTGCGTGCGTGCGTGTGTGTGTGTGTGTGTGTGTGGTGTGGGGTGGGGTGGTGGTGGTGGTGGTGGTGGGTGAGCTCTTCCAGCCCCCTGAGGCAGCTTTCGACACAAAGCTTCACAGTGCAGGCTGTCGTGTATGAGGGGTCGGCGGTGGGTATATAGGTGTTTTTTTTTTTTTTTTTTTTTTTTTGCTCGATTTATACTTTTTCTCTTATTTTCCGACTAACAAGCCGTAGATCGATTTGTCTGATTATGTGTGTACATGCGAGTGTTGTTGCTGTTGTTGTTGTTGTTGTTGATGTTGTTGTTGTTCTATTTGTTTGTGTTTAATTAAACAGATCTTTTGCCACCCTATCTCATAATCATGGAAATATTATTCGTACGTACATCTGTTCGTCTCCGCTCGATGTCTCTTCAAGTTTGTCGACGAGAAAATACTTTTGTGTAGAATCTGATTGGCATTAGTTATTTATTCATATATTCATTTTCATTTTCTTTTCCATTTTCGGAGGGAACAATAACAAAATGACATACAACAGAAACATCAAGGCTAAGGTACAACAAGTAGAACGTCTCTCTCTCTCTCTCTCTCTCTCTCTCTCTCTCTCTCTCTCTCTCTCTCTCTCTCTCTCTCTCTCTCTCACGCACAAACACACACACACGCACACACACATGCACACATACGCGCGCGCGCGTATGCATGCGCTCACACACGCGACATACATACACATACGCTGGTGTAACAGTGTTTCTTTCACAACAGGTAAAACAAAAATCCGCTATTTTTTTTGCCACAGAGTAATTCGTGTAGCCTAGTTTTTTTTTTTTTTTTTTGTAATTCTCTTTTCTTTTTTTCCTTTTCTTTCTTTTTTTTTTTTCTTTTTTTTTTTCTCTCCACCTCTTTTTGTTCTGTGTGGCAGCAGCTGCTGAAAAGTGAGAGTGTTCCAGCGGGCTGACAAGGGTGTGGCAGCGGTGTTGCTGACTAGTTGGTTCCATTCAGGTTTGTACGTCTACACCCCACTGCAGGAACAGGCGGCAGACAGCGTGTTATGCCAGCTTCAGCTTCAGCTTCAGCCCCACTGCCAAGTCATTTGCATGCTCGACCTTTCACTTTACTTTGCGCATGCGCATTCTGCCTTGGAGGCACGAGTGTAAGTCATTGGGACAAGGAAACTGAACCGACTGCCAGATCATGACTGAAAACAATAAGCAAACAAACAAGCAGTCAAGCAAATAAACAAACAAACAAAGAAGCAAACAAGCAAGCAAACAAATAAACAAACAAGCGAACAAACAAACAAGGAAACAAACAAACAAGCAAGCGAACAAACAAGCAAACAAACAAGCAAACAAACAAGCGAACAAACAAGCGAATAAACCAGCAAACAAACAAAACAAGCAAGCAAGCAACAAACAAACAAGCAAGCAAACAAACAAACAAATAACTCGGACAGTGGTCAGACGTAAACAGGAAGACAACAATTAATGCTTCAATATTGACAATAGTAGCCTGCACGACAATACTGTCTGGAACTTAAGGTATTCGAACGCGCTGACATCCGGGGACCCTTGTCAATCACACGACTGGGTCCTCTCACTTCCAGAACGGTGCGAAAAGCATGCTGACGCTAGAGAGACAGTCGCCCTGACCATTGACCATTTGTTGCTGCAGTGAGAATCTTCCGACACAAAAAAGACACACCACTGTTAGTCTCCTAAGTGTTCAAAGTGTCAACTAAACGTGTTTCTCAATAAATTAAAAATAAGATATAAAACCGAAGAATATAATGCATATTCAAAAATGGAACACACATTTTTTGCAATAAATGGTCTACATATATCCCATTACTATGCAATATTGACCTTTTACCATAACTACACATACAATACAGAGAAGTTGTTTAATTACCAACATTTTTAGGGAACTGACTCTATATCTTGATAACAATATGCAAAAATATTATTGAGGCCAACATGATACAGCAAAAGATGCTTATGTGTAACCATGTGCATATGCTTGCATTCTACAAACAGCATGTCGGATAATGCGCAAGAAATGTACCCAGTCTTGAAATACTATTGATACCCATATTTTCTTCTTCTTCTTCTTCTCTTCTCTTCTTCTCTCTCTCTCTCTCTCTCCCTCTCTCTCCCTCCCTTCCTCCCTCCCTCTCTCTCTCTCTGCTCTAAATACTAAAAAAAGCATAAGAAATGTACATTTGATGCTTTATGCTTTGTTTATGTACTCATACTGCTTTATGCGTTGGGAAAAAAAGGTGTTCAAAGTGTCCTCACCTCTCAACATTGACCCATTCTTTGAAGTCTGTCAGCCAGACTGCCACACAACAGTAACGCACAGGTGTGGTGCGGATTTCCTGGCACGCCTCTGGAATGAACCCACACAGTTGAAGCAGAGCGCGTGGTTTTCTCTGGAATAAACCCCTTTGGTTTAGAAAAAAAAAAGTTATTTCCAATTTGCAACCACACACAGTTTTACAATAAATGTCACGATTTTGAGCAGCAACGAGCCAGTGTTCATAGTATGAAGAATCCCTTCTCTTTCACAACATCTCAGAAAGAATTGGAATCGATGGGGCGTGAGGTCTGGAGAATGCCAGGGTCTGGGAGGAGGCCAAGCGATGCTGCCATGCCGCCCGATCCACCACCTCCCTGGGAACGTTGTTGCATCGAAGAACCTGCACACAAGAATTGTATGATAAAGGGGTGCCCCATCCTGTCCGAAGAACACCTCACCAGAGTTAGACCAATTTCACATGTCCAGTAAATTCTTTAGGATCCACTCTCTCTCCTTTGTCAAGTTGCCAGTCATTACACATCACTATCCCGTGGAAATAAATAAATAAATAAATAAATAAAAACATGATTTAGAAAACAAGACTGTCAACCTAATTTTGCACCATCATGTAGGAAGAAACTCTAAGGAAAGCTTGACAGTAGAAGGTTTTCAGAGAAGAAGCCCCCCCTCAGACAGGTGTTTCGGTCCTGACCTCCTTAAGCTGCTGACGCACGAGCCTTTTCGTCCGTACAGTTGAGACGAAACGTTTGAACCTGTGCGGTCCGACCAGTCAGTGTCGAACGGACGGAGTGCTTCACGATAGTTTTAAAATCTTCGAGTTTGATCCCACATGCCGCTTCAAAGGACTGTGCAATTGAATACGAAGCTTTTTTCTCGAATATTTAGATTCTTATAAATTTTTGAGTTGACATTCCAAAGCACATCATGGCCTTGGTATAATTCAGTCAAATGTTTGGTCTCCGAATCGGACAGTCTGAGCCGCATCCAGGTCATGACTCCCAGATGCTCTTCTTACTGCCAAATTTTTTTGACACTTGACAAAAACCGTTTTTTTTTTTTTCCCACAGTTTCCCCACTCGACTGATGTAATGTGGTTACGCATGTGTGCAATTCATTGTTGTCATTTCTCTGGGCTTTTGAACCAGCAAAAACGTTGCTTGATTGAACTGACGATTGAATCGGAATTAGCGAAAACAGGCGATGTTTTGGGAAGCGAGGTAAATCATATATAAGTTATCTACTCCTGATCTGGGAAAAAGATTAGTGATTGGACCATGGAAGCGACACGGAAAGGGGAAGATAACCCGCACACAACACGGTTCTAGTCTGCCAACTTGAATTTTTTTTTTTTTTTAAGTATTAGTTATTTTTTATTGATCTATTTATTCTCGGATCGGGATTCGGAATAATCATAAATGCAGTTTTTGTAGCACAATGAAAGACAGTCTTGATGGTATGTTTTGGAAAGAGGCATATGTCCATTTCTTTTGGAAGACATTTACGGATCTGATTGGAGCAAAATGTGCAAATGCGGAGAACATAAGACTTACTGAATCATTCAGGTTGTGACGTAAACATTTTGATAGACGGTGTTCCTGATTTCGTTTCATTACAGGCATTACAAATATCTATGGAAATTGAATGGAAGGCACCCACAAATAATAATCTTTTTGAAAAACAAACGAGCGTCGATACAACATTGAAGAATACAGTGCTTAGCCTACATACAATCCAATCGGATTTCTTTATTGAATGGCTTGCATGGAAACCGTTGTTCGCTGGCACTTGAATATTTTATTTATTTATTTTTGTTGTTGTTGTTGTTATTGATGCTGTTTACGTTTCACAAACGAACACTGTGGAATGCTACGTGTCATTCTGCTGAAATGGAAACTGAAAGCTTGCACCGTGTTTTTTTGAGTGCTCGTACCGTTGATATTGTTGATAACATCGAGGCCATTACAAGTTGTTTGATAATATGTGTAAAATGGAACCAAAACATCACTCAGACATTTCTCCCGAAGTCGGCGTGTGGCTGCCCCCATGTGGCGGGGTTAATTAAAAACGGCCATACACACATAATGTTCTCATCCCCAACTGATGCATTTGAACCATAGTGTTCAAGTACTTCGGCTGTTTGGATGATCCCTGGAGTCTTTCAGCCAGGGTACGACAACAACTAAGACATTCAACCATCTGTCCCCATGCCTGCCTGTCTGTCTGTCTGTCTCTCTCTGATATCAATATAATGACTTTTAAATTGACACTTGATATACAGTATTGTTTCTTTCCTTTTTGTATTTTATGCGAATGAAAAAAAACACCAACAAAAAAAAACAATCAGCTTAACGAACTCAGGATCGTGGTAGATCCGACCAAAAACATGGAACCGTGTCTCGACCCATCAAGCCTGAAAACTTGCTGTCTGCGAGTTTCATAAGGTGGCCCACAGAGGTAGGTGATGTTCACCGAGTTGAGACAGTGGCCAGTCATGTCACACTCCGCAGACGTTGCCAGCTTCACCAACACACACTGCTGGGACATTCGCACATCTGACCTTTCACCTCACTTGATGCGCGCGCACTCTGCACGAATGCTAACATTCAGACGAAGTAATTGACAAATCTTCAACAAATGTTAGCGAACCGCCAAGAAAAACGTCTACCTTGCGCTGAGGAGACCAAAACTAAGTGAGAAACTCGTGCATTTTCATCCTCCGGTTTGTTTGTGTCTTGCCTGAAGAAGACCTGAGAGGTCGAAACGCGTCGTGTTTTGTCTTGTGACTCGTTTGTCCACGTTTCTCTTGGCGGTTCAGTAACATTTATTTAAGATTTGTTTATATTTCCGCCTGCAGCCGTCTCACTTTGCAGCTCGAAGTAACTGACGTCAGATCACTATAGAACAAAACTGAAGCAGCGGTGAGACGTTAGCA
>JADBJO010003849.1:147500-177500 GCA_016801955.1 Conus betulinus | reverse complement strand
ACGCACACACACACACTACACACACACACACACACACACACACACACACACACACACACACACACACACACACACACACACACACACGGACAGAGGCATCCCACAAAGAGCACTCACATCTCCTTTCCAACAAATCAGTACCCCCCCCACCCCCCCCCCCCCATCTCCCGCCCGCCTCGCCCTCTCTCCCCAACCTACCCCCCCCCCCCCCCCCCCCCCAAGTTTGTCCCCCTTTCAATAATACAGCGCCAAGGATCTCCGCTTTCGCCTCCTCTCTCTGTTCCTCGCCCCGTCGATGAATAATGCAACAGATCGGCCACTCCGTTCGACCTAGAGTCGTTTGAAAGACTCCTTACCTGTATAGCCAGGGTGAGTTGGACAGGGGTTTTTTTTTAGGGGGGGGGGGTAGGGGGGGGGGGGCTGGGGGGGTAGGGCGAAGCGAAAGCGCCTGGAGGAGGAGAAAGAAGAAGAAAAAAAAAGGGGGGGGGGGGGCAGGAGGGGGGTTGAGGATGGGAGTTGGAGTGGGAGTAGGGGGGGGGGGGTCCTTATTGTTGTTGACCATTGAGTTCGGTGTTGAAAAGATCAGCTCTGGCGACAGGGCCAAATCCTATTACCACCGCTCCGGAGAGTTTTGTGCGCCCAAAACCTACACAGATTTTGACGACAAAAAGCCCCGGCTTGTTCTTGAGAGAGAGAGAGAGAGAGAGAGAGAGAGAGAGAGAGAGAGAGACCCTCTCCAAGCCAGCAGTCCATTGAGGCCAGCTGTTGACACGATTAAGTGCCTCCCCACCTCTTCGCTCTTTTCTCTGCTCGCCCGTCTCCACACACACACACACACACACACACATTTCAAAAGGAGCGTACGTTTTGTGCAGGTTTTCTGTTTTTTTGTTTTGTTTTGTTTTGTTTTTCTTCTTCTTCTTAATCCTCTCGTGGCATTTTTGTGTGTTGAATGTCAGCGTTGGTTGTCAATACGTCGACGATGGGGAAATGCCTTGGGTATGCTGCTGCAGTCGGCTCTGGCTTTGCTTCTAGCTTGTAGAGATTTGGCACTTCCATGGCACGATGTCTTTCATTGTATATTCTTTCAAACTTAAGAGAAGAAAAAAAAAAAGCTATTTCGCCGGACGAAAGGGACAAAGAAATTACAAATCGAACACACGACGCGTTTCGACCTCTTTGGTCTTCTTCAGGCAAATTGTTGTTGATGTTGTTGTACCCTGGCTAAAAGATTCCAGGGATCATCCGAACAGCCGAAGTACTTGAACGCTATGGTACAAATGCATCAGCTGGGGATGAGAACATTACGTGTGTGACCGTTTTTTGATCACCCTGCGCGTGGGCAGCACACTCCGACTTCGGGGGGATTTTGGAGACTGATGGTGTTATGCTAGGAGCTTGTCACAACTGAAGACAATCCCCGCGTGACTATGCAGAGCATAACAACATTTGGATGTAGCCTTGGTGTTCTAGCCGATGTCAACTGGCCTGACACAGCCTTAGGCCAAGGCGGAGGCAAGTTGAACAACATTCAGGACATTGAAAATGAAGAACGAGCAATCACGTATCATCTCAGATTCGTCGTTTGTGTTTGCGCCCAATTTGAAAAGATAAGTGGATTGCTCTTTCTTTGTTTTCATTGTCCTGAATATAGTTTAAATTAACTTGCCTGAAGAAGATCGAAGGGGTCGAAACGCGTCGTGTTTTGTCTTGTAATTTGTGTGTTCATTTCATCCGGGGGAAAGAGGTGTTTTTTTTTTTGAAATTTGTCTCAAATTCCGCCCTTCTGTCACCTCGCTTTAGAGTTAGATTATTTCAATCCTCATTCGGCTTTTCTCCGATACATTCAGTTATGAGTATGTTGTTACCATTATTACTGTTATCATCATCATCATCATCATCATCATCATCATCATCATCATCATCATCATCATCATCATCTTCATCATCATCATCATCATCATCATCATCATCATCAAGATTACTACTGTTATAATTGCCACTATCTTTATGACCATCGTCAGCCCGACATGATGTGGCTTTGTGATCAGCGAGACCATAAACAATATGATCTGTTGTTTTTATCATCGTCATCATCAGCAGCAGCATTAATTGTCACTAACTGATGACTGTCCTAATACTATTGATTTCTCAAAGCGTTGTAACCACAAGACGATGATAATTGTGTATCCTGGTGACCGTTGATTTTATTGATGTGTGGTTGCTGTTTATTCAAAATCCTACTAATGTTTAACATAAAATATTATAGTAAGGAAAATGAAAATGTAATAAGGACATCTCTCTCTCTCTCTCTCTCTCTCTCTCTCTCTCTCTCTCTCTCTCTCTCTCTCTCTCTCTCTCTCTCTCTCTCTCTCTCTCTCTTGTTTTGATTTTCACACACACACACACACACACACACACACACACACACACACACACACACACACACACACACACACACACACATGCACACATCATGATGAATAAGTGTTAGGATTATTGATGTTATGAATGCATTTGTCGCAAACTGATAACCGATTCTAATACTGCTCATTCTATTCATGCAATGTAACTATATCAAAATATATATAATATGCTGATAATATTGATGCACTGTAGTTGTCCCAATTAACATCCTTAGCAGTATATGGTGTGTGTTACTATTATAGAAAAGGAATGCAATGATATAGTGTGTTAATATGTTAGAAAAGGAATGCGATGATATAGTGTGTTAATATGTTAGAAAAGGAATGCGATGATATAGTGTGTTAATATGTTAGAAAAGGAATGCGATGATATAGTGTGTTAATATGTTAGAAAAGGAATGCAATGATATAGTGTGTTAATATGTTAGAAAAGGTATGCAATGATATAGTGTGTTAATATCTTAGAAAAGGAATGCAATGATATAGTGTGTTAATATCTTAGAAAAGGAATGCAATGATATAGTGTGTTAATATCTTAGAAAAGGAATGCAGTAATCTCTCTCTCTCTCTCTCTCTCTCTCCTCTCTCTCTCTCTCTCTCTCTCTCTCTCTCTCTCTCTCTCTCCTCTCTCTCTCTCTCTCTCTCTCTCTCCCCCCCCCCCCCACGCCTCCACACTCCCCCCCTCCTTTGATGACTAATAGGAGGATCGCTTTCTCTCTCTATAAGCGTGTGTGTGTGTGTGTGTGTGTGTGTGTGTGTGTGTGTGTGTGTGTGTGTCGAGTTTTCTCTTCTTTGTAATCAGTTCATTTATTCTTGTTTGTTGTTTCAACGCTTTTTTTTTTATTTCACTTGAATTCATCTATGCGTCAGTGTTGATGGAGGAACAACTCATCCACGTTTTTTTTTTATTATGCCTTTTGAAGATGTCAATGTTTGTCAAAAGTTTTGTAAGTTTAGTCGCTAGTCATGCGTAGTTAGTCCTTTATCAGCGCAAGGGTTGAATGAAAAAATGCATGTGTTCGCTTATCTGTTATCCTTGGAAATAAGGAAAGATTATCATTCTCTCTCTCTCTCTCTCTCTCTCTCTCTCTCTCTCTCTCTCTCCTCTCTCTCTCTCTCTCTCTCTCTCTGCCTTCGTGACCCATTTCCCTGTTCTGTATTCCAGACAGATTTTTTTTTTTCAAACATAGTTTTTTTTTTTTTTTTTCTGTCCACTATAAAAATGCAAATGATTCTTTCAGTATAATTTGCACTCTCGCTTTCTTGAAACTCTGTACTAATGATTTCATTTTGCAATTCTCTTTGACTCGTCTTTTAAAAAAAAAAAATGTGTCGCCTACTGTTTTTGTGCCCTTTGTTGCCCACGCACGTGCGTTTGGTTTAGAAACTGCTTTCCTGTTTGCTTGGTTAGAATTTATAGCATGCCACCTTTATGTCGTCATCTGGCAGCTAGATAGCAGTGAGAACTTGACCACTGGAGTGGACACTGGATGTCCATTGTTCAGCGCTGTCTATCTGTTAATACACCTTTTAAATGTTTTCTTCTCGCTGTTTTGTTGTTGTGTTTGATTTTTTTTTTCAACGATCTTCAACACTTTTTAGAAATTTGATTGTGAAAAAAAAGAGATTAAAAAGAGTTCTTGTTCATATATTACATTTAATATAATCTCAACAACAACACACAAACCCATAGATATACTATATTTATGGCAGTCAATTTTTTTTTTTCTTCTATCGTGGGGCTCCAGCCAGAGCGCGTACAATTCCCCACAGTGATCACTTATTTTGAATTTCTATTTTACCACTTTTTCTTCTCTCCCTCATCCTGTCCCTCTCCCCCTCCCTTCCTGCCTCTCTCTCTCTCTCTCCCCCTCTCCCTCTTCTCTCTCTCCCCCCTCCCCTTCTCTCTCGCTCCCCCCCCCCTCCCCTCACCCCCCCCCCCCCCCCCCCCCCTCCTCATCTCATTGCAGTAAACGATTTCTTAGGAATGACGTCTTATCACATATTCTGTGACCGTTCTTCAGGACAAATGTAAGGATGCTTCAAATTCAAACTTTTTAAAGTACCACACACACATACACACTCAAATATAGACACCCCCTCCCCCGCCCACACACACATACACAAATATACAAACAAACAAAAAAAAAAAAAGACAAACACGGGAGTGCCATTTTTAGAGACACCGGTTTATGAAGCAACAATCATTTTTTCACACACTGGTAAAGCTAACACGTTACTTGATCATCTGTGTTGAAAAGAATAGGAATTATATGTTATTTTTCACAATTGTTTACGAATTATATGTTATTTTGCACAAATGTTTACGAATTATATGTTATTTTTCACAATTGTTGACGGGGCATGGAATCCTGCTTGTGTTGTTGTTGTGGTTTGAATTTTTTTTCTGTTTTTTGTGTTCGGTTTTCATTTTAATTGATTGACTATAACTATCCCAGTTTGCATAGAAATGTGCAGATTTTAAGTGTCAACAAAAGCAATGTACTTTTTCTATTTTATGTCTGTCACGGAAAACTAAATCTATGCTAAATGTCTGGCACTCGCAGCACGACGTGTTTGCTTTTCTCTTATTTTCATATATATATATATATATATATATATATATATATATATATATATATATATATATATATATATATGCAATTCTTTTTATTTAAAGAAATTTAGTGTAAACATTAAATTTCTTGCGAATTGTGCTGTGTCTGTGTGTGGTGTTTCCCTGACAAGGGCAGACTTTCATCTCCTTTGTTGTTGTTGTTGTTGTTGTTTGTTGTTCTTCTTTCTTTCCTTCTTTCTTTTGTTTCTTCTTCTCCGTCTCCTTCTTCTCACTCTCTCTCTTTCACGCTCTCTCTCCCTCCCTCTCTCTCTCCCCTCTTTCTCTCTTTCCCTCCCTCTCTCCCTCCCTCTCTCCCTCACCCTCTTTTCCTCCGTCCGTCCTCCCCTCTCTCTCTCTCTCTCCCTCCCCTCTCTTTCTCCCGCTTTCTCAGTTCCTAGGCTAGAACTGTGACGCTCACACTCGGTGAGATTTTTGCCTACGCGACCGTGTCCAATCCCAACCATTGATCTAATAAAGATCTCTGTGGTCCGTCCTATGGGGTGAGGTTCAAACCTGGGCCCAGTGTGCGTGTGTGTGTTTCAGTGTCCAGTCATCCTTCCCACTGGGCACACAGGGATGACTCTTCTCTCAAATACCCGAATGGGATTTAAAGTGCGTGCAAAGTTTTGAATATACATACCTTCGCGCGCGAGACCTCAATTCATTTTAGTTCAATTCAGTTATATACTTTTATTAGTTAATCTACGTGGAAATTAATTCATGGGTTTACAGGCTCAATCATAAACACGGCATGATATAAAAAAACTGGTAAGAAACGAACCATAAAGTTAGAACAAGTCATAGAGTAAGACGAGTCCTTATGAAAATCCACCGAAGTCGTGAACACACACAAATAGGAAATATCACTCTAGACACACAGGTACAAACACAAAAAAAAAAAAAACCAAAAAAAAAAAGAGGGGGGGGGGGGGGGGGGGGGGGGGGGGGGGGGGTTTGGTGAGAAAAGAAAAAGAAAGTTAAAAGAAGAAATTTACACACACACACACACACACAAAATAATGATGATAATAATGATAATAATAGTAATAGTAATGAATCGATAATCAAAATAATGAATGAGAAATCGATAACATTTCCAGATAGAATTATTAAGTTTTCCCGTAAGTAAATTTCAAAATATGGTCTTAAAGACAGAATTAACCCCCCCCCCCCCCCTCTCTCTCTCTCTCTCTTTCTCTCTCTCTCTCTTCCCGTCGCCCCGTCTCTCCCTCTTTTTCTCCCATGCATGAGTTTGGGATAACCAAGGTGTGGGAAAATATATCAGAATTTTAAAAAATTGTTTTAAACAGAGGATGATAGATTGCAGGTGGCAGGACTGGCAAGACCATATGTATAATAGTGATCGATTTGCTCAGTACAAACTCTTTAAATCGACGCATAGCTTAGAACCTACATTGGGATAAAAAAAAAAATGAATAGATTCATCAAATGTGCACTGACAAAATTTAGATTTGGCGTGTCTGATATCGCATGCCATCGCCTCAGGTATAGTAATGTTGTTGAAAATGAACTGACGTGTCGACTCTGTAACAGAGCAAGAGAAGATGAAATACATTTTTTGTTTTGCTGTCCTGCTCTGAGCGATCTTAGAATAAGATTTATTCAACCCAAACATTACACCGAATCTTGTCATTTCAGGCTCATTCTCTTGCTGTCAACAAGGAATGAGAACACACTTTGGAATTTAGCCATGTATATTTACGAAGCAAATAAAGAGAATTCGTACAGTAATGGCTTAATGTACTCTGCTGTTAATAAAACATTCGCATTCTCCTATACATGAATCAAGAACCATAAATCTTGATAATTAAAAGAAAAAAGTGAAAACATTCGGACTTTTTCTTCGCTCGGTTCCTCCGTCGTGGAAGTTATTATGTATACCCCGGCGTCTCTTGGTTTGTTTGTTTGTCCGTCAGTAAGAAGAAGTAAACAACAACAACAAACAACAACAATAACCTGGTGGAAAGACAGTAGGTTGGCCGGAGAACGAAGCGGTAGCAGTTTGGTGCTGATTCGGGTCAAAAGACGGATCCACGATTGCTTTTTTTTTTCCCCTCCTGTCTTTAGCGTTGCCAGACGGGGTTGTGTTGTTCTCTTTGTCTTTTTTTTCCCCCCGTAAAAAAACTCTCAGGAAATAGCGCACGAACTTCAAAACAAATATAGAAACAAGCGAACGAACAAACGAAAAGGAAAAAAACAACAACAACAACAACAAAAAAAACAAACTCTAAGTTATTAGAAGTGTTAAAGTTGTTAAAAGTCTTGGTATCTAAAAACTTGTGGAAATTGATTCAAAAAAAAAAAAAAAAAAAAAAAGACTCAAAGGAAACAAAAACCTCTCAAAAGTCTTAAAGTTATCAGAAGTCTTGATATGTAAAAACTTGTGGAAATGGATTCTAATCCGGTGCAACGCGCGCAGTATAATCCCCCCCCCCCCCCCCCCCCCCAAAAAAAAAAAAAAAAAAAAAGAAAAATTACTCTCCTGCGGGTTAGAAACAGCACAAGCCCAAACTCATCCACCTTCCCCAAGCCCCCCCCCCCCCCCCTCCTTTACCTCCCTCCCACCCGCACCCAGGAGTAAAAGCCCAGACAATTTTTTTTCCCCCTTTCGTTCCAGAATCTTATGCTCATCCCTCCTTCAAACTTGCTAAAGTATCCCAAGCGATGAATACATCAAACAGCCCATGGGGAGGGGGGGGGGGGGGGGGGGGGTGTGAATCTAGACAGGTGCCCGCACAACTCACCCGGCCTATATGACGGGGGTCGGGGTGAGGGGGTGGGGGTGGGGGAAGGGGTGGGGGATGAGGTGGAAATGGGCCTGTGTCTGTATTCACTTCAGAAAGTGTTTGTTGATCATGCTTCTACTCAAGTCACCATAGGAGTGAAGAGGGGGGGTGGGGGTGGGGCTGGGGGGGGGGGGGGATGGGGTGGAGGCAAGAGTATAAATATGTTCTTTGATGTGAAATAAAAGAAAGCAAAACAAAAGACAAAAACCGCAACGATAACAGCAAAACATTGCGACCCTTGGGATCTTTACATCCCCCCCCCCCACCCACCCCCCACCCCCCGCCCCCATGTGCATATGATAACCAACAGAGACCATTGCTGTATTGCCTCTTAAGGACGTTTCCCTCGAGATAAAAAGACGTTTTCCCGGGAAAACAAGGGTTATGGTAATTATCCCACGGGAAATAGGGGAAACTTCTTGTGATTCTCAGGGAAGATGGGGACACATTATCATTATCATTATTATTATTATTATTATCATTATTGTTGTTGTCGTTGTTGTTGTTATCATTATTATTACTATTATTATTAAGAATATTATTGCTATTATCATTATCATTGTCAATATCATTATCATTGTTGTTGCTGTTGTTATCATCATCATTATTTTTGTTATTATCATTATTATCCTCAGGAAAACGGGGAAGCAAGTTGTGGTCTTCAGGAAAACACTTGCGAACTAAGAAGCAAAACAAAACAAAGCAAAACAAAACAAACAAACAAACAAAAAAGAGCTTCGATCACAAGGAATATGCTTTCATTATTTTCCTCTGGGACAGTAGCTATTTTCCCTATGATAAAAAAGCTATTCTGGCCGTCTTCAAGGTTCTTGCATGCACCCAGTATATGTCTCTTAGTTTGTTATCATGTTGGTCTGTTCTGTTAATTGTGAATCGTAGTTTGTTATGATGTTGATCTGTTTTTTCTGTTGTGAATTGTAGTTTGTTATCATGTTGGTCTGTTTTGTTTTGTTGTGAATTGTAGTTTGTTACCATGTTGGTCTGTTCTGTTTTGTTTATTGTGAATTGTAGTTTATCATGCTGGTTTGTTTTGTTTGTTGTGAATTGTGGTTTGTTATCATGTTGGTCTGTTGTTTGTTTGTTGTGAATTGCAGTTTGCTATCATGTTGGTCTGTTGTGTTTGTTGGGGTTTATTGTGAATTTTGTAGTTTGTTATCATGTTGGTCTGTTGTGTTTTGTTGTGAGTTGTAGTTTTTTTCATGTTGGTCTGTTGTATTTGTTGGGGTTTATTGTGAATTGTAGTTTGTTATCATGTTGGTCTGTTGTGTGTGTGTGTGTGTTTTTTTTTCTTTTTTTTTTTTTTTTTTTTTTTTTTTTTTTTCCAGCAAACTGTACTTTGTTACTATGTTGGTCTGTTTTGTTTGTTGTGAATTGTACTTTGTTATCATGTTGGTCTGTTTTGTTTTTGTTGTGAATTGTAGTTTGTTATCATGTTAGTCTGTTTTGTTTCTTGGGGTTTATTGTGAATTGTAGTTTGTTATCATGTTGGTCTGTTTTATTTATTGTGAATTATAGTTTGTTATCATGTTAGTCTGTTTTGTTTGTTGTGAATTGTTTGTTATCATGGTGGTCTGTTGTGTTTGTTGTGATTTGTGTTTGTTATCATGTTAGTCTGTTTTGTTTGTTGTGAATTGCAGTTTGTTATCATGCTGGTCTGTTGTGTTTGTTGTGAAATTGTAGTTTGTTATCATGTTTGTCTGTTTTGTTTCTTGGGGTTTATTGTGAATGGTAGTTGGAAGAAAAAGAGGTTCACCTACGTAACCTTTTCTGACGTTGTATATGATCGAACAATATTTTGAAGTCGCCGTAAGTTGTTCAAACATTACCATATCTGGTCATTTTTCTATCATTCTTCGATATAGACCAAAAAACAAAACAAAACAAAACAAACCAAACCAAAAAAAACAAGTTATTTAAACCAACATGCCAACGTGTCAAGTCCATGTATGTTGAATGAATAGACCCATACGAACCAGTGTCAACCTCGTTACAAGGGAATTTAAAAAAAAAAAAAAAAAAAAAAAAAAAAAAAAAAAAAAAAAAAAACAATGCCCATCTTGCGCCGAACCGGATGAAGCTAAGTGATTGATCGTTTCACTTTCGTTGTCCTGAGTGTTGTGTATCTTGCCTGGAGAAGACCTAAGAGGTCGAAGCGCGTCGTGTTTTGTCTTGTGATTCGTTCGTCAACGTTTTTTTTTGGGGGGGCGGAGCTTTGTCGCTAATTTTTCAATTTTATATCGGAGTCACATGAAAGGGTTAACGTTTATTTACGCAACTTGCCAAATCAGTATAGCACTACGTTGGTGACTTTTCGCTGTTGTGACCTTACGTTGTGACCTTGGCGAGTTCGAAGAATACGTAGAGACTGTGACAATTAATTAAGCAGGTGATGACTGATCCATTTGATGTTTGAATGCCGTAAAATACATAACTGACCTCATCCGTCCCCCCGCCCCCATCACCAAAATCTTTGTAACTTCGTCTGCAAGTCTTCGAGACCCACAGAATATTGATCAAAATTCATAACACTGGACGAGGTAATTTAAATAATTGGAGATGAAATACTCGCTTTCTCGACACTTTAATTAAATAATCATTTGCAGTACTCACGTGTGTCGAGCATTATTGATTAATCAATCAACTAGTTCGTTAATTAATAAGATATTGATTGATAGGTTGATTGATTGATTATCCATTCATGTATATAATTTTTAACACGGCCATTTGTGTGATGTTCATTTCCTCTTCTTAAAAGTTCATGAAAATGACCACTTGCGATTATTATTACTCTCAACATCTCTGAAAATTGGGGTGAAAAAAATTATTCGATGCTTTCACCCCTGTTGATTGGATTTTTTTTTTTTGTCTGTCTGTCGGCAAGATTACTTAAAAACTGCTGACCTGGTTCCAATCAGATTTGGTGCAGAGATAGAACGTGTCCCTAGGAAGCTTTCAAAGCGTCTTGGTATGGATCCGTGATGCGAATCCGGATCAAAAGGTAGATTCACGATCCGGTCAGCCAAATGATTTCTTTTCAACCGGACTGTGAAGTGAAGTTGACTGTTTACGAATCAGTAACTGTTGACGAAATAATATTTTTTTTTTTAAATTAAATATTGAAAGTTTTCAGTGGTATAAACATTTTTGATATTTCGTAATTTTGCATGCCCTTAAAGAAAAAAAAGTACATGGGAAGTAAAAAAAAAAAAAAAAATACATGGGAAGTAATTCTCAGTCTGTACCTATAATTATTTCCCTTGAAAATTTTTGTTTGTATGTGTGTTTTGTTTTGTCCGGGACCCGTTTCTCCTTGGCAGATGACGTCGCTCTTCCAGATGCTCTTGTAGATGTTCAAGAAACACTTGCATAGCCGTGTAGTTGGGGTGAAACCGGTCCATCCATTCGGCGTCTTGTCGGGCAGACCTTTCAGCCCCCTCATTTCCGGAGACCCCGCGCTGTGACAGCATCCAGCCACACTCTACACCCCTGCCTCTTTACAATATTATGAGATGATGGATTAGGGTCTTTTTTTCTGTTATGATCTCAGTCCTGGAGAGAGAGAGAGAGAGAGAGAGAGAGAGAGAGAGAGAGAGAGAGAGAGAGAGAGAGAGAGAATATGTTGTGCGTGCGCGCGTGTGTGTGCGTGTGTGCACATACGCCTGCAATTGTGTATGTATAGTATATATGTGTTAGTGTGTCTGCGCACATGTGTGCGCGCGCGTAAGAGAGAGAGAGAGAGAGAGAGAGAGAGAGAGAGAGAGAGAGGGGGGGGGGAGGGAGTGAGTGAGTGAGGGGTGACGTGACTGCAACTCTCTCTCTCTCTCTCTCTCTCTCTCTCTCTCTCTCTCTCTCTCTCTCTCTCTCTCTCTCTCTCTCTCTCTCTCTCTCTCTCTCTGTGTACAGGACAGACAGACGTGAATCCTCTAAATACAGAAACTTTATTATTTTTGTTCTTATATATGTAAAAGCTCCACATCATAAACTTTTATTTGTTTTGAATAAAAGATGAGCGACAAAATCGAAACTTAGGAGCATCCATCCATCTATCTATCTATCTATCTATCTATCTATCTATCTATCTATCTATCTATCTATCTATCTGTCTGTCTGTCTGTCTGTCCGTTTGTCTGTCTGTCTGTTTGTCTGTCTGCCTGTCTGTTTGTCTGTCTGTCTATCTATCTATCCGTCAATTTACAAGTCAATCTGTATATCAGTCTTACAGATCTATATCGACATACGGATCGACAGATGGATAAATAAGCAGATATTTTTATTTGACAGATAAAAACATATATGTGTGTGTGTCTTCATCCTGCCTCCTCCCAAGCTTCCTCTCCATCAGTTCCCGCCCCCCCCCCTCCTCCCCCCCCCTCCCCCCCCCCCCCCCCCCCCCCCCCCCCCCCCCCCCCCCCCCCGCCACCGTCCTATCCACTTCCAGTCCCCTCCACCCCCTCCCGGCCCCCCATCCCCAGTTCCCCCCCCCCCCCCCCTCCTCCTCCCCCGCTTCCCCTCTTTCACCCGCCTCCTAGTCCGATAAAGTTATTGCCGTTTCTGACACGGCCACCTTACGCCTACGCCTACCCTCCCCCCCCCCCCCCCCCCCCCCCTCTCTCTCTGTCTCTCTTTCTCTCTGTCTCTTCCTCTCCATTTTTCTCCCACCTCTCTCTCTCTCTCTCTCTCTCTTTTTCTCCCACCTCTCTCTCTCTTCCTCTCTCTCTCTCATTTTTCCTCCCATCTCTCTCTCTCTCTCCTCTCTCTCTCTCTCTCTCTCTCTCTCTCTCTCTCTCTCTCTCTCTCTCTCTCTCTCTCATCATATCATTACCATGATACAACGGAAGAAAAATCACAAATGTTGTTAATTCCTCATGTCCTCTTTCTCCTCCTCTTCTCCTCCATCGCCACGCCCCCCCCCCCCCCCCCCCCCCCTTTCTTCCACCCTTCTTTATTATCATTCTTCATGTAGCTTTTTATTATTATTATTATTATTACTATCATCATCATCATCATCATCAAATATCATCATTGTTGTTGTTCTTGTTACTAATACTACTGCTACTGCTACTGCTGCTACTACTACTACTACTACTACTACTACTACTACTACTACTACCACTACTACTACTACTACTACTACTACTACTACTACTACTACTACTACTACTATCATTATCATCATCATCGTCGTCGTCTCATTGTTATCGTTATTTTGTTTATTTGTCTGTTTCTGAAACACTGAGGTCATCATCAATGGCAGTATTACACACTTGTGGTCATGGCAGGCGGGTGTGTGTGTGTGTGTGTGTGTGTGTGTGGCGGGGGGGGGGGGGGGATGTCTTTCAGCACACGATGCGCCCCTGCCTTCTGGAAGGAAAGTCCGTGCAGGTGACGTCCTCTTTTTTTTTTTTTTTTTTTTTTTCAAAGTCGTGTTCTGTAACCCTACTACCTTTTTCTTTTCTTTCACCCCCCCCCCCCCCCGCCTCCCTCCCTCGCCCCCACCTCTACCCCCCCCCCCTCCTCCCCCCTTTCATCCCCCACTGTTCTCGTCTGTCTGTCTATCCTAGTGGATAATGGTCCGGTCTTTGTTCTAAACGGTCTTTGCTGTTTTTCTGTTGTTACGATTTATTATGTATATCAGGAACTTAGTGTTCAGCCCAGCCCACTGGACGAGAGGCTGTTTATTCTATCTGAAGTGGACACTACCAGCACATTAGGCACAATCTGTTTGTTCGTATGGCATTTTAGAAATACACGGAGGCGCGGGGCAGGGGAGGGGGGAGACAGGGAGGGGGGGAGGGTGGCGTGAGATTTAAGCGTTTTTCGTTGATTTAAAGAAAAAAAAATTTCTTTATTTGTCTATTTTTTTTTTTTTTTTTTTTTTTTTTGTTAATTGGGAATAAAAATTAAGAATGCCTACAGCCTCCCTCACGGTCTAACTTCGCCTGTCTTTTTAGATGCTCGTGAGATTAGTTACTGTGTTCAAACTTAAATGCGTATAATTTGTAGATAGTTCTTTGTGTGTGTATTTGTTATTGTTGTTGCTGGTAGCTTTTTTTTTTTTTTTTTTTTTTTTTTTTTTTTTTTTACTTCAAAGAATGTAGCTTTATTGACAATACTGTAGAACTTCTAGCTTTATGTCAGATAACGCACAAGTAGGGTAACTCTTGCTTGCGTGATGAAACAGATACACGCCCATCACTCCAAACCAATGCTGCATACGACACCGAATCGCCTGGCAGAAATGACAACACAGAGCACACAGAACAAACAAGGAAATACGCCCCCCCCCCCCCCCCCCCCCCCCCCCCCCCCCCCCCCCCCCCGCAAAAGGATGTTCCAAGTTTGCCCATTTACCCTTTACCTGACACATCTACACAGCAAGAACAATAGGAGAGATGAACGAACCTGAATTCACAAGTATTTCAGACTGGCGCAGCCTCCTTTGGGATCTCGAGTAGTCAAACAAATAATACAGACGAACAGACAAATACAGATGACCCTCGCTGGAGCGGCGTGAAAGGGAGTCTTACATGAGGCAGGGAAGAGTGAACAGGAAACAAACGAACAAGTTAGGAAGCAAGAGTTATCCTACTTGTTCGTTGTTTTGATTACCGTTCTTTGGCTCATCTAAGATTCCAGATGTTTGTATATGATACTTCTATACAACCTTGCCACAATCGATCAGACATTTAAGAAATTTTTTTTTTGCATGAAAGTATCATCAAGTTAATTGAGTGGCCTGAACTGAATAATATACATCTATATTGAAACAAACAAACAAAAACAAAAGCTACATACGTCATAATCAATCACAGACAGAAACGTTAAAACCATTCATGTAACCATCGGTTCATTGAGAAATGAAAGAAAAACTATCAAAGAAGTTGGTTACCATAGGATTCTAGGTGTCATTGTTGATAATAATCTATCATGGTCAAAACATACGGCGGGTAACATGAAAGTATTTATCTCAGAAGCATTTACCAGCTTTCAACTTAAACGGTTTTGTTTTGTTTTGTTTTCTACATAACCGTGAGTTATTCTTTACCACCTATATTGAACCTCACGTGAACTACGCTTCCGCGATATGGGATTCCGCCAGTGACAATATTTCAAAACATCTACTCAGTTGACATAGACCAGCTATGGAGTTAACCCCTTTTGAAGTCGTCCTCCATTACTCTTTCGGATCATAAACCCTCAGAGATTTTTCCTTTAAAACGAAAACTCGTTAAAAAAGAAGAAAAAAAAAAAAAAAAAAAAAAAGAAGAAGAATCGTGCTTGAGACGATGTCCGGTCGTGCCCTTTATCTTTGAAAAATAAATGTTAACTGAAAACAATTCACAGTGTTCACAAAGCTAAATGATATCTTCCGAGGGTTGATTTTTTTTTTTTAAATCTAGTTTTGTTTCACTCTGATGGCTGTTCATCGAATACAGTTGCAGCTTCGTTTGAAATACACAAAAATCCTCCCCGTTTGATTAAAAAGAGAATTTCATCCACATTTCATAACGAAATAAACTAACAGCGTCATTAATTCTTATGGTAATTCATTCAGTGCTACTCCATGCAGGCATTGTGCCTTTTCTCTGTCTGTCTGCTGTTTGTCTTTCTCCTCTGTGTGTGAGTGTGTGTGTGTGTCTCTCTCTCTCTCTCTCTCTCTCTGTGAATGCGCGCACTCATGAGCACGAAGGAGTGCGTGCACCATGTGTTCCCTGTTGGAACTGGTTTGTGACGCTAATTTGACAGACGTTCATGTTACTTTTTGTAAACGTTTTTTGCTCTTTATTTCTATTCCTCCATATGATCTTTACAGATACATACAAAAATGATACTATTATGTGCATGAATGTACACACACACACACACACACACACACATATATATATATATATATATATATATAATATTTTATATATATATATATATCTACAGAGAGAGAGAGTTAGAAAGATAGACAGATGTGAGTGTGTGTGTGTGTGTGTGTGTGTGCGTGGAATGAGAATACAGTGATTTCTATACATGTGTCTGAGGGAAGATGAAGGGGAGGGGGAGGGGGGGGGGGGGGGGGGTAAGTTGAGGGGGGGGGGGGGTGTGTAAGTTGAGGGGGGGGGGGGGGGGGTCGACTGATTTGTCTGTTCTGTTTCTTTCCTACGTGTTGTTTCTTTTTCATTACTGGAGGCAAGACATAAGCAAGTCGATTGTGTTCATTCTTTTCCTTCACTAAAAACATTACAATTTTGTTCGTTCTTCGTTCTTCGTTCTTTCCCCTTTTCCACCCTCTCCCTCTCCCACCCCTGCTCTCTGTCTGTCTATCTCTTTGTTCTTTGCATGTCTATTTATCTGTCTGCCTGTCTATTTGTCTGTCTGTCTGTGTCTGCTTGCCTGCTTGCCTCCCTCTGTCTGTCTGTCTGTCTGTCTGTCTGTCTCTCTCTCTCTCTCTCTCTCTCTCTCTCTCTCTCTCTCTCTCTCTCTCTCTCTCTCTCTCTCTCTCTCTCTCAGGTTCCGACCTATCTAAATATACAAGTTCATATCATATCAATTTCTAAATCATGTCTGTTGTATTTATCATCCCTTTATATTTTTACATACCCTTTCATATATGACTATAGTACACGTATGCATTAAGTCCCTTTCTCTTTCTCTCTTTCTCTCTGTGCAGGTATGCGTGGTGTGTATGTGTGTGTGTGTGTGTGTGTGTGTGTGTGTGTGTGTGTGTGTGAGTGTGTGCGTGCGCGCGCGCGCGCGCGCGCGCGCGCGCGCGCGCGTGTGTGTGTGTGTGTGTGTGTGTGTGTGTGTGTGTGTGTGTGCGTGTGTGTGTGTGTGTGTGTGTGCGTGTGTGTGTGTGTGTGTGTGTGTGTGTGTGTGTGTGTGTGCATGTGTGTGCGTGTGTGTGTGTGTGTGTGTGTGTGTGTGTGTGTGTGTGTGTGTGTGTGTGTGTGTGTGTGTGTGCGTGTGTGTGTGTACTTATGCGTCGTGTGTGAATGTGTGTGCACGTGTGTGTGTGTGTGTGTGTGTGTGTGTGTGTGTGTGTGTGTGTGTGTGTGTGTGTGTGTATACGGCCGCGCACCTGCATGCATGCATGCGTATATGCGTGCTTCCGTGCATGCATGCGTGCATGTGTGTGTGTGTGTGTGTGTGTGTGTGTGTGTGTGTGTGTGTGTGTGTGTGTGTGTGTGTGTGTGTGTGTATGTGTGGCGCGCGCGCGCGCGTGAGTGTACATATGTGTGTGTGTGGATGTGAACCCTTTAGCTTCCTCAGTACCTGGCTCCCATCCCCACCCCCATCCCCACCCACACCCTTCTTTCCGCCCAGCCACGATTTTGGAGTGTGCGATTTTCTGACAGACAGAATCCGTTTTGACCTGACGGTATATTTCATACAGGCATCAATGCAATAATGTCTCCGTATGTCAGTACCGTTAATGTCATTAGTGTTAGTATTAGTAATCTTAGTACTATTGGTTTCAGTAGTTGTTGTAACAGTAGTGGTAGCACTAGTAGTAACAGTAGCAACAGCAGCACTAGCGGTAGTAGTAGAAGAAGAAGAAGAAGTAGCAATAGCAATAGCAGCAGCCTCTCTGCCCCTGTACTGATCTAACATACTGCAGGACACCACCTACTAAGCCCTCCACTGACGATAATTGCTTAGTCGCTGAGGCGGCATGAGCTCTCTCTCTCTCTCTCTCTCTCTCTCTCTCTCTCTCTCTCTCTCTCTCTCTCTCTCTCTCTCTCTCTCGAGGGCGCCAGCACGTCCATCCAACGACAGCCCCCATGGACTCGCCGATACCGGTGACCCTCCACAGAATCAAACCAAGGCCACAGACGTGGAGCGGACATCGAAACTGAGGTCACCATGAGAGCAGGGCATGACGGCCCACATAATTTGAGACTTTACAAACAAACAAACAAACAAAAAATCAATTGAAATTGGACACATGTCATAGCGGGGTTTTGGGAGGTGGCGGTCGTTTCATTTCGTGTGGGAGCTTTTCGTGTCAGGTCCTTCAATGGATCCTCAAGCACAGGCTCAAAGACTTCCCCTCTACATTGAATTCTGTTGACATGATGATTTCAGTTTTTCAGCAGCTTATGTCTTAATCGCGCTTACTTCTCGTTTTGTTTTCCTACCCTTCCTTGATTGCTTTGGAGGAGCTGTTCGATTCCGTTTTTTTTTTTTCACTCTCGGTGGTGAGAATACCACAGAACTATAGACTGTGATATGTCTCTATCTGATACCACGGGAGGGTAGACACAATCAGCCGTGTCTCCCTGACAAGTCCGAATCAGCGAAGCATTAAAAAAGATCATAAGGACGTCAGACTCACTCATAAACCAGCAATAACACAAAACCACACCCACTGTCAAACGATCAGTAATAACAATGACAAGAATGAATATAAAGACCACAAAGATCGCACATCCACAACGCCGAGCCAAAAACAAACGAACAAACAAACAAACAAACAAACAATATTACAAAGGAGCAATTAAAAAAAGTACACACACCCGTCTCAGAACTGAGAAATTTAAACACATGAAACAACCACAAACCCACAAACGAAGGATGGAAAACAGCAACACTAAACAACAACAACAATAAAAATTCCAAACCTGCAACCCTTTATGTTACTCACAAACAACCAAAAAAAAAAAAAAAAAAAAAAAAAAAAAAAAAAAAAAAAAACTGCATGTCCACTCACAACGATGTAACCTAAGAACAAAGCAAACAAAAACATTCAAAACAAGGTATGCAACTGCACCCACCCACTCACAAATGGCTATTCAATAGTGGTTAATAAGAAAACAAACCACACGACGAGACACTGGTAAACAGTTTACACACACACACACACACACACATATGAGTGCCGAACAACAAAAAAAAAAAAACAAAAAAACAACACAAAAAAAACGTGTCTTGAAGAGGACGCACTTTTCGAAGTGGAGGAAATTCTCGAAGCGCGCAGGACTCTCGTCGCTCTTCCGGAAGCTGGTTCATTCATTGTTTATTTGCGTTAATTTCCCCGTTCGTTTATCTTCCTGCCTTTCCTGTCATTATGCATGTTTCATCAGGCCAAATTAATTTTCCACAGAGAGAGAGAGAGAGAGAGAGAGAGAGAGAGAGAGAGAGAGGAGAGAGAGAGAGAGAGAGAGATATTATACAATAATCAGAAATCGATCTCAAGAAAAAGGATCTGTTATCCAAGCCTGCTGCAGCATCAGTTCATTGAATTATGCCTTACTTATTTATTTGTCCGTCTGTCTTTTTTTTTAATTATTATTATTCATTTATCTGTTTATGTATTCATTTCATTATTTATCTATTTATTCATTTATCTATTTATTTGTTTATTTATTTATTCAGTCATTTATTTTTTTAAACTTATTTATTTATTCACTTATGTACCTATTCATTCGTTTATGTATTCGTTGATTCATTTATCTATTCATTTATTAATTCATTCCCTTAGTTCTTTATTTATATAATTCTTCGTTTCTTTATCTATTTAGGCCCATCTATTCTCTTTGAGATGTGCTCAGGCAAGAAACTGAATTGGGTTTTTGTTTTTAAAATGCAGGATTGACAATGGTCTAAACCTCTCGGTGAATCTTCACACATTCGCTGAAAGCAACCAAAGGGATTGTTTATAACACTGAAGAATGAAAGGCAAGAGAAGGAGGGGGGGGGGGGGGGGGGGGGGGGGGGGGGGGGAGGGAGAAGAAGGATGCACGTCGTCTTGAGCCTAGCCGATCATAGCGGTTCACATGGAGGAAAGAAGAAAACGAGAAAGAAAATGATAATCTAGGAAGAGATGACAACGAAGGAAGAAGAAGAAGAAGAAGAGAAGAAGAAGAAGAAGAAGAAGAAGAAGAAGAAGAAGAAGAAGAAGAAGAAGAAGAAAGAAGAAGAAGAAGAAGCTGGCTGCAAAGGTTTCATCGCGACTAGCGTCAGAAAGTGGATGAGAGTGGCTGGACTTGCTCCGAAGAAAGGGAACGCCATAACAAAAGCCTACAGGAGACTGTTGAGAAAGCAAGTCCTTGGATCTGACTGAAGAGAGAGAGACACAAGCTGGTGCGAGTCCTGACGGTTGACAGAAAAGGCATACAGTCAAACTGGCTAGGAGACCTCACACATCGGTGAGGGGGGCTCGGTGCGTCATTATAGCTGTCGAGAGGAAGAGCCCGAAACAGCGACGCATATCTTTCCTGATGATTCTCTACGCCAGAGTCCGGTCTACGGAGCTTTTGACTGTCACGCAGCCCGGGTAGCTGTTTTCATCCATGAAGAAGAAGAAAGAAAGAAGAAGAAGAGAAGAACGTTATCACCAGTAATATGAACAACGAAGAAGAAGAAGAAGAGGTTTATCACCAGTACTATGAACAACGAAGAAGAAGAAAAAGACGAAGAAGAAGAAGAAGGAGGAACAAAAGAAGAAGAAGAAAAAGACGAAGAAGAAGAAGAAGAGGAAGACGAAGAAGCGGAGGAGGAATAAGAAGTAGAAGAAGAGGAGGAGGGGGAGGGAGATGAGGAGGAGGATGATGATGATGATGATGATGATGATGATGATGATGATGATGATGATGATGATCAATACAACGATGATCACAATGACAAGGACGGCAACGACGACGACGACGACGACGACGACGACGAAGAAGAAGAAAGAAGAAGAAGAAGAAGAAGAAGAAAGAAGAAGAAGAAGAACAAAGATGGTGGTGATGATGATGATGATGATGATGATGATGATGATGATGATGATGACGACTACGACGACGACGTCGACGACGACGATGACGACAACGACGACGACGACGACGACGACGAACGACGACGACGACGATGATGATGATGATGGAGAACAGAAAAAAAAGCAGCAGAAGAAGAAAACATACGAGTAGTAGCGGCAGCAGCAGCAGCAAAAGTAATAGTAATATCATGAACGAAAGAAAACGCTGAATGCAAGAAGACGAAAATGAAAGAGAGAGAGAGAGAGAGAGATGAGAGAGAGAGAGAGAGAGAGAGAGAGAGAGAGAGGAGAAGAGAGAGAGAGAGAAAGGTCGTTTCTCTTGACAATAATGATATTCTTTGGACAGTTGGTCTCTCCGACGTCACTGAGAGCCAGCCCCTTAAAATGACCGACGAAAAGTATTACATTCATTGTGAAAAACATCATCAACAAAACTAACACAACAAAACGGGGAAAAACAGGAACAAACAAAGAAACAAAATCAAACACACAAACCGTTTTTAAAGTGGAACTTTTTTTTTTTTTTTTTTTTAAACCATAATCTTTAAATTTGTGTGTTTTTTGTTTCAGGTTAGGTTTGAAAAAAAAAAAAAAAAAACCCCAGTCTCTACTGGAAAATAAAGTTGTTATGGACGAGGATCTGATAAAGAAAAAGTCCCGAGAAAAATCAAACTTGTAGATGGAAGGAATCTATACTGATGATTGACAGGTTCTTGAAAAACAAACGACCCTTAGCGGGGAGGACATTTGGATTGGTAAGTAACGCTATCACCGGTACAGTAAAAAAAAAAAGAAAAAAAGAAAAAAAAAAAAAAAAGAAAAGAAAACAGCATAAGAAACAAACGAAATAAACAAGACACACACCACACACACACACACACACACACACACACACACACACACACACACACACACACACACACACACACACACGCACACACACACACGCTTTGAACGGAGAGTCTTTATTGCAACGTAAACCTAATATGGACAAAGCAGAAAGTGTTTCTAAAAAAAACACAAATTAATCGCAGGGAAGGAGTATTCGTTGGGAGTTTATTCTAGTATTTGAAAAGAACTATCAAGGGGTGAAAAAACTTTGAACGAATTGTTTTGTGACAGAGAGGTAACTCTAACATGAACAGAGACAAAAAAAAACAAAAAACAAAAAGCAGAAAAACAGTCTCTTGAAGGGAGATTTAATTAGGAGGGAAGCAGGGGGAGTGTGAAATAGCTCAGTGGTAGAGCGTCGGACTCGCAATCTTGGTGATCCTGGGGTTGCGAGTTCGACTCTCCAGCCGGGCCGTTTCGGTACAGGCGGATTTTTGCCCCGGAGTTAACATTGGTTCTGACTCCATTCCCCATACAGTCCTTCGAATGAGACTATAAAACCGAGGTTCCGTGTGTGAAAGTACGCGCAATAACATCTTGCACACACGTCAAACCCCATCACCAACTTTCGGAAGAGAAGGCCAGTTTGGCCGTTGGTATGGATGACACGTTACACATAGCATGCACCTTCCCCGAAGATGGAGTATGGCTGCCTTAATGGCGGGACAAAAAAAAAACAAAACAACAGAAAACAAACAAACAAAAAAAAAAAAAAAAAAACAATGGTCATACACACAAAAGTCCACTCCCTTGGTTGGGTAGATGGAATTAATCCTTGCATATCTATACAGGGAGTGTCCACAGGAGTATCAGCCCATGTACGCATAATTTTTTTTTTTTAATTGGGAGGGTAATACAAAATAAAGAAAGACAAAACTTTAATCTAAATCAAAAAAAAAAAAAAAAGTATTCGTTGAGGGAGTCTTTATTGTGAGGTAAATATGAAGTAAACAAAGACACAATTATGCCAGAAAAGAATTAAGCTTTTAAAGAGAGAGAGAGTCTTCATTAGGGGATAAAAAAAGCAAGCATAAAAAAAGGACGAACACAGACAAAAATTTATTTCCGGGAAAGAAAACTCTTTTAAATGGAGAGAGTCTTTATTAGGGGGTACATACATACAACAAAACAGACAAAATTGTTCCATAAAAATCTCTCGAGTTGAGAGTCTTTGTTGTGGGAGGTAAACATAGAATAAACAAAGACAAAATTGTTCTGGATAAAAAAGTTTTTAACGGGAGAGAGTCTTTTTTTTAGAGAGTAAATATAGAATAAACAAAGATAAAAACTGTAAAAAAAAACAACAACACCAAAAACAACAACAACAACAACAACAACCCTAGTCATGAAAGGTAGAGAACCTTTATCTGGGAGAGAGTACAGAACAACCAAGACAAAATTGCTTGAGAAAAAAAAAAAAAAAAAACTTTCAAGGGAGACAGTTTTGATTGGTAGATAAATATAGAAAAATCAAGAAAAAGTGTTCGTAAAAAAAAAAAAAAAAAATTAAAGGGAAGTAATCTATTAGGAGGCAAATATAACATAAACAGAGACAAAATTGTTGTCACGACAAAAAAAAAAAAAAAAAAAAAAAAAAAAAAAAAAACAAAAAAAAAAAAAGGGCTGTAAAGGGCCAGGGTCTTAATTAAGGGGTAAATATAGCATAAACAAAGACACAATTGTTCCAACGGAAAAAAAAAAAAAGCTTTAAGGGGACAAAACGTCTTCGTTAGATATAGAATAAACAGAGACACAACTGTTCCAGGAGAAGAAAAAAACTTCAAAGGAACAGAGAGTCTTCATTAGGGGGTAGATATAGAATGAACAGAGACAAAATTGTTCCATGAGAAAAAATAAAGCTTTAAAGGGACAGTCAGTCTTCATCACGGGGCAAAAATAGAAGAATCAAAGACAAAGTTGTTTCAGAAAAAAAAAAAGAGTTTTTAAAGGGAGACAGTCTTCATTGGGGGAGGGGGGGGGGGGGGGGGGGGGGGGGGGGGGGGGGGGGGGGGGGGGGGGGGGGGGGGTGGGGGGGGGGGGGGGGGGGTGGGGGGGGGGGGGGGGGGGGGGGGGGGGGGGGGGGGGGGGGGGGGGGGGGGGGGGGGGGGGGGGGGGGGGGGGGGGGGGGGGGGGGGGGGGGGGGGGGTGGGGGGGGGGGGGTGGGGGGGGGGGGGGGGGGGGGGGGGGGGGGGTAAATATAAAATAACCAAATACAAAAATTGTTTGTAGAAAAAAAAAATTCATTCAAGTAAAAGAGTCTTTATTAGGGCCGTAAACATGGAATAAACAAGACAAAATTGTTCAAGAAAAAAAGTACAAGTCTTAAAATCACAAAAAATAAGCTTGTTCCTTTAAATAAAAGGGAGGGTGATATATATAGAATAAACAAAGACAACAAATATTCCACAAAATTAGAAGAAAAAATGAAGGTGAGAAAGTCTTTACTGGGAAGGTAAATCTGGTATACAGACAAGACAACAATGTTCTAAAAAAAAAAAAAAAGAGTTAAAAAGGATGGTCTTTTTCGTTGACAAGTAAGTAATGGAGACGAGGACCAAACAAACAACAACAACAACAACAACAACAGAAACAACAAGAAGTATTGGGGGTGGGGGGAGGGAGGGGGACGGTATCTTCAAAGGGACGCTATCTCCAGGGATAGGTAACTCTGAGGTGCCCGTTATCAAACGGTTTTAAAGCGTTGCCTGTGGAGCTTTGAGGATCGTACGTTCGGAGCACTCGCGGGGTCGGATTTCTTTTGGCTTGATAACCCTTCTCCTGTGAACCAAGCAGTCGAAGGTGTCCGATTCATTTCACGACAAGTATGAGGCGACGGAAGTCCTGCGATGGGCTCCGCCTGCTATCATGCTGTACTCCAGACACAGTGAACCTCTTACACTTCACCACTCCCTACAGCCATGTGGGATTTCAACCGTGACTTCAACCTTCAATATGGTGCGGAGAAACTCAAACATACTCTCGAGGGGGGGGGGGGATGGAAGGGGAGTGGGGGGTGGGGGGTGGGGGCTGGGGGGGAGAGGGGGGGAGCACCATGCAAGGGAAGGGGGGACAGGGGGGTTGTACAACTGAGCAGTCCAACAGAGATGGCACAAGCCCACTGATTCCGCGCGCGCTTGCTTGCTTCATTCCTTCCGTGGGAGCACCTGCTCCTGTTTTTAATTCCGATCCATAGGGTCGGGAGAGTGGTGGGGGGGGGGGGGGGGGGGGGGGGTGGGGGGGGGGGGGGGGGTGGAGGTGGGGGGTCGAGTTGGGGGGGGGGGGGGGGCTTTGAATGCGACGTAAAGCAACTGTGGACAAAGACAAAAGTGTTCAGGAAAAAAAAAAAAAAATCTCTAAACGTTTTCTTGTGGATGGGCGGTAGAGGGAACGGGGAGGGAGGCGGTGGTATTACATCTCGTGCAGACAAAAGCTGGAATAACGTACAAAAAAAAAAAAAAAAAAAAAAAAAAAAAACAAACAAACAAAACAAACGCCTTTTAAAACCATAAAACACAATCTTTAAAGAAAGGAAATCTATGTTAAAAAGAAATATTTATTATCATGGCCAAGTATAAAAATGCTACAGGAAAAAAAAAAATCAAAGGGTCTGATTTTCAAATGGAGTCAAGCCTTATATATATATATATATATATATATATCATATATATATATATATATATATACGATGAAGTGTTCCTCGAAAATCAAGTCTCATAAGCAAAGGAGTCTTTATTAGGTATATATCAAAGGACACAAGTCCCCATCCCCCAAACAAACAAACAAACTTTTTAAGGGCAAGGGTGTTAAATGGAACGTTAATCTAATGTGGACCAAAACAAAAGTGTTTACACATACGCGCGCGAGCGCGCGTGCACACACACACACACACACACACACACACACACACACACACACACACTTTCTTTAAGTAGGAAGTCTTGATCAGGGCAAAGCTGGCACTGACGAAACCTTTTTTTCCAGGAAAAAACAAGTCTCTAAGCGGAGTGAATTTTAGTCGAAGGGCAAAACTGGTACAGCTTGAAAACAAAACAAAAACAAAAGAAGCCTTTCAAGAGAGACAACCTGTATTGGAATGTAAATCTTCTTCTGCGGTCGATTTCATTGCTTGCGTCAGATCTTCAATCCTGTCGCAATGATGAAACCAACAGTCTTCTCGAGGTCTTGACGGCTGCCCCAAAGCTGCATCTGCAGCTATACACCATCTGGCCAGGTCTGACGCCGTAGAACATCACGGGCTGGACAGTGTTGGAGGATGTGTTCTGGGATCTGAGATCCAGTGCCACACGGACATTCGTCTGCGTGGGCAATCCTAATCCGGCTGAGATGGCTCAGAATGTAAATCGAAAATGGACAAAGATATGAGTTCTAGGGAAAAAAAAAAAAAAAAAAAAAACCTTCAGAAGAAGGGTGTGTTTATCTCAGGGTCAGTCTAGTTTGACGTAGACAAGAAATACCACAGAAGGAAGATGTGTTTATCTGAGGGTCAGTCTAGTTTGACGAAGACAAAAAAAAAAAAAAAAAAAAAAAAAAAAAAAAAAAAGACCCGGAAATTCGTTAGAAGAAAACAAAGACGTGACTGAAAGGTTAGCCAAATTAGCTTGACGAAGAAAAATGCTCCCAAATATTAATTAAAAGAAGAGGGAGGGGTTGTTTTTGTTCGAAAATAATTCTAATCTGACACAGAGAAACGCATCAAAATCAAGTCTTTACTTAGAAGATAAATCTACCTAACCAAAGATGAATACTCCGAAATGCTTTGCAGGTATGGTAAGCTGGAAGATCATCTAGTTTGACAAAGACAAACATGCTTAAAAAAAAAAATCAAGAGGATGGAGAGAGGGGGGTGGGGGGGGGGGGGGGGGGGGGGGGGGGGGGGGGTGGGTGAAATTTTGGAATTTTAAATCTAGCATGGACAAAAAATAGAGATATTTTGTGAAGAAAAATACATCTGAAGGCAGGTGATCTTTATGGATAGTAAAAACTAAAACGAAACAGAGATCAAAATGCTCCATTTTCAAAAACGGAGTGACTGAGGGCGGAAAATAAGCAAAATTTAGAAATAGAGGGGGTTAGTTACCACCATGGACATAGACAAACAAAATACAGGACAAAACACAATGCATTTCGACCTCTTGGGTCTTCTTTAGGCAAAAACAAACACACATTTAGGACAGTGAAAACGAAGAACGAGAAACCACTTAATCTTCTCATATTCAGCTCCCATGGTCCCCTCCCTGGCGGCCTCGTTTTCGTCCAGCGGCCATTTTGATTTTGCGCCGAATATGAGAAGATAAGTGGTTTCTCGTTCTTCGTTTTCACTGTCCTAACTGCTGTTTGTTTTCGCCTGAAGAAGACCCAAGAGGTCGAAATGCATTGTGTTTTGGCCTGTACTCTGTGTCCATGGCGGTAACTAACCCCCTCTCTTTCTAAATTATTGAAATGCTCTAGACAAACATGGCTTTCAATGGAAGAGATATTGTATTGGAAAAGAAAACCCAGTCAAAACACACAAAAAATGTTTCAGAGGAAAAAAAAAACTTTCTGAAGCATTTCTGGTGAAATGGAACTCCAAAACTCTTTACTGGGACCGCTTCACCGTTGTTTAACAAAATAGGACATAAAATAAATAACAATACTAAAAGTCTGTATAATTTGATGCTCTCAACACCGCAACAAAGAGGGCAACAATGACAACATTAAGCACATAAAAATTCCAAGAATTCTTCAAAGAAACATCGTGCGCCGTATGAAAATACACTTACCAAAAAAAAAAAAAAAAAAAAAAAAAAAAAAAAAAAAAAAAACGACAGAAAGAAAGGTAAAAAAACAATATGAAACATAAAACCACGAAGTAAAAACAAGACAGAAGAAAATGAACTGGGAAAAAAAAGACATTATCAGTTGAACATAACACTCAACAATAGTTTCTCTCTGTCTCTCTATTTCTCTCTGTCTTTTGTCTGTCTGTCTGTCTGCCCCCTCCCTCCCTCCCTCCCTCTCTTTTTAAAATCACAACGGAGGCGGCGCGCACATGCATGCCAAGGTGAACTGTAGTAAGTACACTCTCACGCGAACGTGTACTTATCACCCCTCTTTTGCTACTTCTACTGTGCACATTTGCACAACTAGACGCACAGAAACGCACACAAACGACATCGACACCCCACCCCCCCCCCCCCCCCCCCCCCCCCCCCCCCCCCCCCCCCCCCCCCCCCCCACCCCCCATCGTGAACACCACGTGGAACACACACACACACACACACACACACACACACACACACATATATTTATTCGTGAACACACACACACACCACACACCACACACACACACCACACACACACACACACATTCGTGAACACACACACACACACACACACACACACACACGCACACACACCACCCACACACACACTACAACAATAAGGCACACGCACTTACCGTCCCACCCAATCACAAAATCAAAATGAGGGCCCGTCTACCTTTCACGTCGTCTAAGCGGCCAAACGGTATGTAGGGCGTTATCCTCGTTCAGCCAGCACAGCTGCCCCCCCCCCCCCTCCCCCCCTCCATCCCCCCCCCAAAGAACTGCCCCCCCCCTCCCCCCCCTCCATCCCCCCCCAAGAAACTGCCCCCCCCCCCCTCCCGAAATCTCACCCCCGGTCCAACCCATCGAAGGCACCGCCCCTTTGTCTTTTAGCATCACTGTGTGTGAGTTTTCTTTGTTTGTTTGTGTCGAGTTTGTTTGTTGCTTGGTTGGTTTGTTTGTTTGTTGCTTTGGTTGGTTTGGTTGGTTGGTTGGTTGGTTTTTTTGTTTTTTTTTTCCCTTCTCGTGAAACGAACGGTACGGCCCCTTGGATTCTCAAGTTTTTAGAGCGAGGATTTGGGATGCTGTCGTGACTTCCAAGTTTTGAGAGCGAGAGTAGGAGCCTTTTGGGAGATCGGGAGGGAGGGAGACAGGGAGAGTGGAGAGAGATGAGAGAGAGAGTGAGAGAGGAGAGAGAGGGAGAGGGGAGGAGAGAGGAGGGATGAGAGAGAGAGGTAGACGAGAGAGGAGGAGAGGAGAGAGAGACAGAGAGAGAGGAAGAGAGAGGAGAGGAGGAGAGGGGAGACGAGAGGAGAGGGAGGGAAGAGAGGAGAGACAGACAGAAGAGACAGACAGAAGGACAGACAGAGGAGAGACACAGACAGAGACAGAAGAGAGACAGGACAGCCAGAACACGTTTTAATTTTTAATGTCAATTGCTATTCAGCCTCGATGACATGGGGGGGGGGGGGGGGGGGGGGGGGGGGGGGGGGGAATGGGGGGGTGCAAAAAAAAAACAAATTATGTAAAAAGTTATATCCCACATTAGGAATAGAGAGAGAGAGAGAGAGAAGAGAGAGAGAGAGAGAGAGGATGAGAGAGGAGAGAGAGAAAGAGCGAAAGAGAGAGGACAGAGACAGAGAGACAGACAGACAGACAGAGAGACAGACAGACAGACAGGTCTAGGTTTAATCTGCATTCAGTTACCACACCCAACTGTCTACACCAGATTCCCCCGACCTCCCACCCCCCTGCACTACCTCTTTCTCGCTTGGAGAGAGGGGAGAAGGCGGCGGGGAGGGAGGGAAGGAAGGGGGGGGGGGGGGGAGGTAGAAATCACCATTTCTAAAATTAAAGTTAAAAGCACAGACCACAAAAAAAATGAAAAAAAAAAAAAAAAAAAAGAGGGGGGGGGGGGGGGGGGGGGGGGGGATGTAGTCAAGAAGAAAAAAAAATCGAGAGAAAAGAAAAGGAGGTTTATTGAGGACTCACCACAAGCCGAGAACTCCAAAGTACAAGGGGAAGGGGAGGGGGGAGGGGGGGGAGGGAAGGGCAGGACAGGGCGGCGACTCTCCGGAGGCCAAAAGGGAAGTCATCACTGTGCGAGGCGAAAAGGAGCTTGCCTTTCAATGGCCGAGGCTTCCGGGCTCGTGCTCACAGTGGCCCGGTGCGTGTTCGCTCCCCTTTTCAGGCTTACGCCGAGGGTCGCGAACGAGTCGATCGCTCAAATCCGCTTACCACCGAACTCTCTGGAGCCGCGAGGTCTAGACGTTTCATAGACACCTTTACAGTTACCTTCTTGCTCGCCCCCCCCTCCCCCTTCCTCCTAGCTTTCTCCCCTTTCCTCCTCTTCTGTCCCACATCCCCATCCCCTTCCCCTATCGCACCCTCCCCCCAGCCCTGGCTCTTGGCCCCCCCTCCCCCCCCCCCCCCCCCCCCCGCCCCCAACCCTCTGCGCATTTCCCAATCCGACACCCTTAGGTTTTTTTTTTCTTTTTTTTGTCGCTTCTCTCTCCCCCCCCCCCTCTCTCCACCCCCGTCCCTAGCCCCACCCCCACTCCCTCCAGCTTTCCATCTGCCCTCAAAGTCCCAGCCCCCACACCTCCCTCCCCCCCCTGTTTCTGTGTTTCCAACCCATTCCCATCCGCCTCCAGTGTAACTGTCA
>JADBJO010003849.1:137500-142500 GCA_016801955.1 Conus betulinus | reverse complement strand
TCTTCCTGTCCGGTCTGCCTCGTGTCACCTGGAAAAGTCGTCGCGCGACATAGGTCTATAGGTGTGGCGTAACAGACTGTGTCCTTTTATCACCCACCATACCTCCTGCACGTGCAACACGATGGCCAGGTGTTTGTCACGCTGTGCATCGAGAACTTTGTCAACCAGCCCCTGCGGCTTCCATCCCCCCCATGAGAAAAAGATGCACCCGAAGCTGCTCCGTGGAACCCCCACGGAAGACCTGTCCTCAACTGCCGGACCGACCAAGCGGGAGCAAATCCTGCTCCACCCTCGGAGGCCCGCGCTGTGTTCAGATCAGATGAAGGCACCATGCGGGAATGGCAGAAGACTCTTTATCTTCTGTTGTCTCTCTCTCTCTCTCTGTTTGTCTCTCTCTCTCTCTCTCTCTCTCTCTCTCTCTCTCTCTCTCTCTCTCTCTCTCTGCCTCTTCTCCCCCCCCCCCTCTTGTTCCCCCTCCCCCCCTCTCAGATCACCCTCCCCCTCCCCCTCCCCGATCTCTTCATGGACTGTCCTTCAATTTTTTTTTTTCCTATTCGTGTGATACACTTTTCTCTTTATTACCGAAGGAAAGAGCGTGCGGGTCATAAGGAAAGGGATAGGGAAGGGGGAGGGGGATGGCGAGGAGGGATGGCGAGGAGGGAGGGAGGGAGGGGACGGAGATGGTCGAAGGATGGATGTCCTGTGTGTGGGGGGTGATTTAACTTCCCTTCTGCGGGCATCGTTTTGACACTATCGTGATGTCTGCAGACCTAGGTGGGTACCGTTCTCCGGGGGTGCACGTGCACATGGACTGGATTCTCAGGTTTATGTGGGGCACAAGAATGCTTCCATACATGTTGTTATGTTTAGAATGAGCTGTGCATTTCATCATTTAGATGTTCGGTGCTTAATTTGGAAAAAAAGGTACACAAAAAGCTAGAATCATCATCATCATCATCATCATCATCAGCAGCAGCAGCAGCAGCAGCAGCAGCAGAGCGATGACAACAACAAGAGCGACACTTCAACAATACCCGGTTTCATGTAGCTTATAACCCTTCTTGAAAAGTTCTGTTTCTTCAAACAGCTTATTTCTGTGTCTTGGCATCATGCAAGAACACACACACACACAAAGAAAACATGACCAGTGTCGTTGGCAATGATATGCCTGTTATTAGTACCCCCCCCCCCCCCCCCCCCCCCCCCCCCCAACCCCCAACAATTTTACCATACCCTCCCTCTCCTTCCCCCTCCTCCTCCCACCTCCAAGATATCAGGTGAAGATGGCACAAATTCACCACAGGACTCAGCATACTGACTTTGAAAAAACAGTCCTTGAAAAAGACGAAGAGGAGGTTTTAAGAAGGATGACGGAGAGAATGGGATGGTAGAACACGAAGATGTTGATGATGACAGTGAATAAGAAAAAAAGAAAAAAATGACACACATACATAACACAAGAAAGAAAAAAGGGAAAGAAGAAAATGGAGAAGAAAAACTAGAAGAAACGGAAGAATGAAGACGAATAGAAGAGCTGGAGGAACAAACAAAAATAAACCAAACCAAACAAACAAACAAAAAAAAATTACCCTCAAGGTTGGCCAGTTCTGCCTTTCTATCAAGACAAGTAGGGGGAGAGTGCAGAAGACATGTTTACAAATTTCTTCCCCCCCTCCTCTCTGCCCGACCCTCGTACCTGTCCCTTCTCTGTCTCTTTCTTTTTAAACCAATGACTCGCCAGCCCCGCCATTTGCTGCTCGCCTGCTCCGAACGGTGTCTCGCGGGGCCCTATTTATAAATGTTTCCTGTCAGCTTAACGACTGACAAATCACCGCCTCCAGGAAGCGGCCACCAGCGCCAGGAATCTGGCAGGCCCTCGATTTATTTGGGCTGTTGATAAATCCTCTCGAGCTTTGGAGAGCAGAAAGAACCGAAAAATGGCTGCTCGTGTTGATCATTTGGAGGAGCTGGGGGGGGAGGGGGTGGGGGTGGGGGGGGGGGGGGGGGGGGGGGAGGGAGGCGGGGGCTGAGTCCTCTTTGCGTCTTTTACTTCTGGCTTCGGGGCTGGGAGAGGAAACGAGAGAAGGCAGAAGGCCCGCACTGTGTAGTCAGTCAGTCGGTGGAACACTACTTGTAATACTGCGAGGGCGTGATTTATATTCCGTGTTGAAAGCTGCTAGCTTGTTCTGGCTTGGTCTGTCTGTTTGGGTGTCTGTCTGTCCGCATTTCCCTTATCCTTAAGGCTACATGCTCGTCTTAAAGCATGAAATGACCCAGAGAAGGAAAGAATACATAAAAGTTCTGTCTGTCAGTCAGTCTGTCTGTCTGTCTATCTATCTATATATCTATCTGTCTATCCATCTATCTAATTATCTGTCTGTCTGTCTGCCTGTCTGTGGGCGTGCGTGTGTGTGTGCGTACATGGGGGGGGGGGGGGGGGGGGGGGGGGGGGGGGGGGTGTACGCGCGCACACTCGCGTCAGTGTTTTGTTCATCGAAAATCTTGCATGCCTAACAACCAATTGTTCACTGTCACATAGCAACCAATTGTCCACTGTCACATAGCAACCAATTGTCCACTGCCACATAACAACCAATTGTCCACAGTCACATAGCAAACAACTGTCCACTGCCACATAGCAACCAACTGTCCACTGTCACATAGCAACCAACTGTCCACTGTCACATAGCGACCAACTGTCCACTGTCACATAGCAACCAACTGTCCACTGTCACATAGCAACCAACTGTCCACTGTCACATAGCAACCAATTGTCCACTGTCACATAGCAACCAATTGTCCACTGTCACATAGCAACAAACTGTCCACTGTCACATAGCAATCAACTGTCCACTGTCACATAGCAACCAATTGTCCACTGTCACAAGGAGCCGACCTGGGGAAGGAGATAGCACTCCTCTTCCTGCAGTATTCTCTGTGCATGAATTTGATCAGAACGTTTCAAACTTTTCTTTGCATGGCAAAATATCGTCTATTTGTGTCTACTGTTCCACCATTTTTCACCTGCTACGGAATGTGAGCGCAGGGATCCTACTTTGTGTTGTTTTCAGCCGATCAGAATGGTGCTTGTGAAGAAAGTGTGTATGAATTCTGGTCCTGGAGTATTATGAACTTGACCCTACTCTGCCCTGTCTGTTGTTGGAATGTCTTGATGCTCTGCTGCCATGTTAACCATTCTTTCTTGGTATGTGGTCGTTTTTCTGAAATGTTGAAATCTGTCTTGCGCCCATTCGTAAACAAACCTTTGAATCATGACTTTTTTTTGAAAAATTATCGTCATTTTGTTATTTGTCACTTTTATCTAAATTGCTCAAAACGACTGCGCTGTCTCAGCTTTTATCTTACTTAGAACAAAGACTACGGGTTCATTCTCGTCTTTCAAAGCCTAGACGTGATCATAGTTCTCAAACCGTTCTTCTTGGAATAGTCGTTCCCTTGCTTTCTGGTCTTGACCGTGACAAGAAGTCTTGTCTCGCTCTTAGATTTATCAGCAGTTTTTGACACAACGGATCGCTTCATGCTCTTGATCAGGCTTAGAACTTCTTTTGGGGTGTGTGATTGTAATGGCATGGAGTATTTTTCTTACTTGGTAGAAAAAAACACAGAAAGTGTGTGAATGGTGTCACGTATTTGCCCTTGAAGTATGGTGTCCCCCAAGGGTCCATTCTGGAACCAGTTTTTTTTTTCTGCACGCAGTTCCTGTATCTGATATCATCAGTTGTCATGTGATGTAGAATGAGAGTTGTACTGATGACGCTCAACTTTATTAGTATTAGTCAACCTCCGTCGCTGAAATGGATGGAGTGGTGTCTGGGACACGGAAGTGTGTTACTGAGTTACCGGCCTTGGATGACTTTCCTGAAGCTGCCACTCAGTTATGATAAGCCTGAAGCTACGCTAGCCTGCCCCCCCCCCCCCCCCCCCCCCCCCCCCCCACCCTTTATCCCCCCCCCCCCTCCAAAAAAAACCAAAACCAAAACCAAACACCTTCAAAATCCACACCCTGATTTCATTCTGATTAACAACGCACCTTTTCATCCTTCTTCTTCTCTGTCAGTGGTCCTGGTGTTACTGTCAGTGGTCCTGGTGTTACTGTCAGTGGTCCTGGTGTTACCGTCAGTGGTCTTGGTGTTACACTGAACAAAAATCTCTTTCCTGTCTACAGCACATTTCAACCATCTGTAAAAGCTGCCTCTTTGTAAATGTGTGTAGCATCAGTTCCAGCCATCACTATGTCTGCACTGATACAACCGAAACACTGGTGTGCGCGCTGTTGTCCTATGTAGGATGCGTCACAGTAATTCTCCTTTGGCCGACTTTCCCAAACATCTGTTAGACTTCAACGAGTCCAGAACGACGCTTCCGCACTATCTGCAGAGTGTCTCAATCTGATCACGTGTCTCGTCTTTTTCACTGTCTCCGCTGGTTGCCTGTTAGCGATCGGATACATCACAAGTTTTCCACACTGAGGTTTTACTGCTGTCAGTGGCTCCGGACTAAAACACCGTGGAGAACTCCTCCCAGATCCATTCTCCTTCATGCCTGTTCTGCTCTTCTTCCGATACTCAGCTTCTCAAGGATCTCACACCAGAACTAATACTTACGGATAAAGATTTGTTTGTTTTTTTCAAGCCCTAATGAACTGGAGGAGACTCCCTGACAACCTCCGACACTACTAGTCCCTCGCCCCCTTTAAAACTCTGTGCCTTCTCTCAGCAATAGGGCTGACTGTGGCGAGACAGAAAGATACAAGGTTGCTTGCATCCCAGCCGCGAATGGTTGAGTTTTACGTCCTCATAGCGAAAGCTTTTAGGGTCATGTCTTTCATTCACGGTAGTCTTTGGTGTCGTTGGTTTTAAGAGATTTTCGTGGTGTGGTTGGTTATTGTTGTCATTCGACGGTGGTAGTCGTTAAAGTTGTCTCCTTTCGTTGTAGTTTCAAAATTCAAAATGGAGCGACTGATGGCGGAGAACGAAGCA
>JADBJO010003849.1:127500-132500 GCA_016801955.1 Conus betulinus | reverse complement strand
TTCAAGTTCATTTCATTAGCGGCTGAGTGTTTTGCATAATCACCTCGCACTCCCCACCCCAGTAACTGTCATCCCCACCCATACTCCTGCCCCTTTCTTTCTTTCTTTCTTTCTTCTTCTTCTTCTTCCGCGTACGCAGGCTGAAACTCCTGCGGATACTTCCTGTATAGACAGGCAGGTATTAATCCCATCTGCCCAACAAAGGGAGTGGAGTTTTGTGGGTATGACCGTTTTTTTTTTCCCCGCCATTAAAGCAGCCATATTCCATCTTCGGGGAAGGTACATGCTATGTGTAACGTGTCATCCACACCAACAGCCAAACTGGCCTTCTCTTCCGAAAGTTGGTGATGGAATTTGACGTGTGTGCAAGATGTTATGCGTGCGTTCACACACGGAACCTCGGTTTATAGTCTCATTCGAAGGACTGTACGGGAAATGGAGCCAGAACTTAATGTTAACTCCGAGGGGAAAATCCCCCCTGTACCGAAACGGCCCGACGGAGATTCGAACCCGCAACCCTTGGATTACGAATCCGGCGCTCTACCAACTGAGCTATTCCGGCCCCCAACCCCTTTCTTTCCTTTCTTTTCTTTTTATGTCAGTCTCCTTGTTTTCAGTTTTTCTTTTTTCTTTTTCTTTTTTTTAATCTCATCTTCCGTGCCGCTATAGTGGCATGACATCCGCGCCGCTTGTTCCAGCAATCCATTCCAGTGACTTTTCCTGCTGCAGCCCTGGCATCGGCAATCCACAGTGTGCTGTCAATGTCCAGATGTCATGAAGCAACCCACCAGAGTCAACCCTGCACCAGCTGTTGGTGGTGTTCAGAGTCAACCCTGCACCAGCTGCAGATGGTGTTCAGAGGTGCCTCTTCTGATCAACCAATGTAGGACACGAACTGGTTAGCCCCCTACTGATGACAATTATTTCTTAGCACAGAGAGACAGCGTGCGCGAGCATCTTCCTCCGGAGGGCGCCACCATGTCCGTCCAATGACAGTCCTCTGTGAACTTGCCTGTATTGGTGACCCTGTCACGAAGTCACCCAGGGCACAGACCGTGGAGAAGAAATCAAACCGGAGACCACTGAGACAGCAGGGCATAAACGGCCTTAGAATGACATTTAGTAAAAAGCTGATCGCTAAGGGTGAGGATGACAAAAGTACTATGGTGTTTCATTTTGGTCTGAAACTGCATGAGAGGGCTGCAGGCTACGCTTATATGCATCATACATCTCAGCGTTTACTACCAGGACCGAGAGACACAGTCACCTGCAGTGTTGGTCAGGAAATTCAATTAAGCCACACTCTCAGAGATGCATCCTTTAAGTGAATGACACTGTGGTTTCAGTCTTCTCAGAAGAACCCAGCCTGAGTGGGAGCCGTGGGAGGGAGCGGAAAAATCCCGCAACTAAAATAAATGGTACCAATCAGGAATCGAACCCACGTCCTCTCAGCCGGGGATCCGCGAAGCTAACGTCTGTGCCACGGCGGCTGGTCCCCTCTTCCATTTTCCCTTCCCTCTTCCATCTTCCGCCCCCCACCCCCACCCCCCTCCTCACCCCTACCAGGCATTTAACTTAACTTTCCAATCTGAATTGCAAATGATGAATTTCTTGCAGTGCATGTGCTGATAAGAGCTTTCTTATTTCTAAGTCGTCTTATCTTGCTGACTCAGATCAGCTGCGATTCTTTGTAGCTTTTCTACCTTTTGCTGTGACGCATGCGAGTGTAATCATGCATTTCAGAGAATATCCTCTCTTTGTCAGTCTGCCTCTGTGTGTGTGTGTGTGTGTGTGTGTGTGTGTGTGTGTGTTGTGTGTGTGTGTGTGTGTGTGTGTCTGTTTCTGTCTCTGTCTGTCTGTCTGTCTTTCTGTCTGTCTGTCTGTCTGTCTCTCTCTGCTTTTTATTTCCTCGTCTCACTTCCCATTTTTGAAAGTTGGAAGAATTTTGTTGTTGTTGTTGTTGCTGGTAATGTCGCAATTTGTTGTTTGTTTCGTTTCAATGTGTATTATGCCGCGCAGTTTTCGTTACGATGAAAGAAACAATGGAGGGGGTGAGCAGGGGAAAGAGAACAGCCAGGGAAGGAGAGAAACGCGACTTCATCGTGATGATCTTGGCGGCGATCTGTAATCTTAGGCAGCCTTCTCTCTCTTCTCTCTCTCTCTCTCTCCCCCCCCTCTCTCCCCTCTGTGTGTCTGTCTCTCTCTCTCTCCCTCTCTCTCAACCCCCCTCTCTCTCTCTCTCTCTCTCTCCCCCCCCCCCCTCTCTCTCTCTCTCTCTCTCTCTCTCACTTGCCTGACATGTCTGTCCGCGGATGAAATTGTTACCTTGACTCCTGTGCCCTGTCGTCACCTGTCAGAGGTGCAGGTGAAAAACGATGATTACTCAGGTGAGGCTCGCCTCCAAACAACATGGCCACCAAGGGCGATCACCCACCCCGTCGGAGCCAGACCACGTGACGCCGGAAGTGGCGGAAATACAGTCTGGGCTGCCCAGGGCCCTATTATCGCCGTCTTGCGCATGCGTGTAAACCGGCGAGGGGCGGAGAGGGGTGGTGGGTGGGTGGTGGGGTGTTGGTGTGTGGCACGCGTGAAAGACGGTCTTAGTATTTGGATCCGCCATCATTGCTAAACAGCGTCAACTGAAAATAGATTGGGAATTGGATGGAGGAAAAAAGGGATGAAGCTGTGGGTGGGTGGGTGGGGGGTGTGTGTGAGGAGGGGGAGGTGTGGTGAGACTTAACGAATGAGGGTGAGGGATGCATGGGGGGATAAATGGAGTTGGGAACAGAGACAGAAAATGAAGAAGAGAAACAAAAATTCTGAAATCGTTTCCAGTATGAAAATAACTAGAGCGATGGTAATAGTGATTATGTGATAGTGATGACAATGATAATGACCACTGTAGTGATGATAATAATAGTGATGGTGAAGACGACGACGACGACGACGACGACGATGTTAAGGATGACGGTGGAGATGATGATGATGACGATGGAGATGATGATGATGATGATGATGATGATGGTGATGGTGACGATGGATGATGATGTCCATGATTATGACGATGCTGCTGCTGTTGGTGGTGTGACGCAGATGATGAGGTGGTGTTGATGGTGATGGTGGTGATGATGACGATGGCAGAGACATTGATGATAAGGATGGTGGTGATGATGGTGGTGTGTGGCATTGACGGTGATGGTGACAATGATGACAATAGTGATGAAAATGATGAAGGTGATAGTGGTAATTGTGGGATTGATGATGACGACTGTAGTGACGATGATGAGGTGGTTGGTGGTGGCGGTGATAGAGGTTGTGCTAGTTGTGATGATGATGATGATGTCAATAGTGAAGATGGTCGTGATGATGATGATGATGATGATGATGATGATGATGATGGTGATGATGGTATATCACGAGGTGAAATACTCTGTTGGGGTCAGCTCACAAATAATTTGTCAATGAAAGTAATTGAAAGTGGAAATTTAAAGGGAAAAAAACACTGGCGGAGGGGGATGGGGAAGGGTGGGATGCAAGATCAGCGGGGACTGCTTTGGCGACAATAATTATGAAACAGAGAAGATGATGATGATGTGTTAAGGCAATAGGCAAAATTATCCTCATAAATTAAGGACAGTAGGCTAAATTATCCTCATAGATTAAAGGCAACAGGTTAAATTATCCGTATGAAGATCCTCCTCTCTTCATCATCATCTTCAATACTGACACGACAATTGTGATACAGAGATGGGTAACAACAATGGCAGCGGCTTCGGCAACGACGTCGACGACGGTGTGATGATGATGATGACTGTAATGTGAAGAAGAATTAGTAGCAAAGAAAAAGGAGGAGGAGGAGGAGGGAGAGAGATCGGTGACTACAATGACAATGGCTTCGGCGACGATACGATGATAACGATGATGAATGTGAGAAGAAGAAGAAGAAGAAGAAGAAGAAGAAGAAGAAGAAGAAGAATGGGTAAACAATGAGGACGGCAGCTTCGGCGAAAAGACGATGATAATGATGATGATTGTGATGAGAAGAAGAGGAAGAAGATATTACGCTTTGATCTTAGCCAAAAAGCCGAGAAGAAGAAGAAGAAGAAGAAGAAGAAAGAAGAAGCAACTGGCTTCCAAGTCAATGTAAATCTGCACTTAGATTTTATTTCCATTGTTAATTCGTTTCTTTACAGGCTTGTTTTTTGTTCATTTGATTTTAAATGCCCTTTACGACGTTCATAATTGTTATGCCGCTATAAAGGGTGCTGATCCACTCGGACACGAGCGACAACGATAGCCACTAACTATAAACAACGTGTTTTTGTTTGTTTGTTTTCTTACATGATTATGGAACTTGTTTTGTTGTCATAATACTTACACAGCAGCCCTGTCCTCACTGAAGGAGCCCTATGTAATCGACCGGACCATCCCTGTAATGAAACTGACACTGTCCGATTTAGCGCATCGAAAGAACCAGGAATTCTGGTCAGTTTCCACGTTGTCTGTCAAAGCCAGCGGCAGCAGCTTCGCGTCCAGGGGGCTTGGAAAAGCTCAGTACTCGTAATCCAAGGGTTGCGGGTTCGAATCTCCGCTGGGCCGTTTCGGAACTGGGGGGATTTTTTCCTCGGAGTTAACATTAGTTCTGACACCATTTTCCATACAGTCCTTCGAATGAGACTATAAACCGAGAGTTCCGTGTGTGAACGCACGCATAACATCTTGCACGCACGTAAAACCCCATCACCAACTTTCGGAAGAGAAGGCCAGTTTGGCCGTGGGTATGGATGACACGTTATACATAGCATGCACCTTCCCGAAAGATGGAGTATGGCTGCCTTAATGGCGGAATAAAAAAAAAAAAAACGGTCATGCACACACAAAACTCCACTCCCTTTGTTGGGCAGATGGGATTAATACCTGCCTGTCCATATAGGGAGTGTCCGCAGAGGTATCAGCCTACGTACGCAGAAGAAGAAAAAAGATTCGCGTCCGCCATGACT
>JADBJO010003849.1:117500-122500 GCA_016801955.1 Conus betulinus | reverse complement strand
AGGCTACACTACACTAAACTACATTACATTTCTGAAGAGATCAACAGTTTTCATCTAAGATTTCATGGAAATTTTCTTTTAACGAAATTTCCGTGTTTTTTTTTGTTTTCTTTTTGAAAGCGTATTTTAAAAGTTTGTGTGAACGAGTTGTTGTTGTTGTTGTTGTTGTTATTATTATTGTTTCAATGACATGTGAGTTGACTTCAACGTGGTGGCCCTTTGCAGTCGGCTGGTTTATAAGCAACATTACACTACACTACACTACATTATATTGCATTGTATTGTCCCACATTAAAGTACAGTACATTATACTACACTACACTACACTACACACTGCCGCAAACTACATTGCACTGCTTCAGACTACACTGCTATGCCCCACATTACACTATACTGCTTTACACTGCACTAAACGACGCTACACTAGACTACATCATGCTACACTGCTTTACACTGCGCGCTACACTACACTACACTACACTACTTTACACTTCACTGCTTTACTCCACACTACACTACACTACTCTTACAACTACACTACACTACCCGATATCACCCTACACTGCTTTACACTTTACTAATTTGCAATACACTACACTAAACCAGACTACACTACATTACACTACACTGCTTTACACTTTTACTATTTCACACGACACGACACGACACGACACTACACTACACTACACTACACTACACTACACTACACTACACTACACTACACACCGCACCGCACAAAAGTGCACCGCACCACCACACAATGCACCGCACGGCATCATAAAGCACCGCACCACATTACCGCGCACCGCACCATTGTCACCGCACCGCGTTCCTGCGCTCCGCACCGCACCATAGTGTACCGCACCGCTTTACAGCGCACCGCACCATAGTGTACCGCACCGCTTGACAGCGCACAGCACCATAGTGTACCGCACCGCTTGACAGCGCACCGCACCATAGTGTACCGCACCGCTTTACAGCGCACCACACCATAGTGTATCGCACCGCTTTACAGCGCACCGCACCATAGTGTACCGCACCGCTTTACAGCGCACCGCACCATAGTGTACCACACCGCTTTACAGCGCACCGCACCATAGTGTATCGCACCGCTTTACAGCGCACTGCACCATAGTGTTCCACACCGCTTTACACAGCACCGCACCATAGTGTACCGCACCGCTTTTACAGCGCACACCACTGCACCATAGTGTGTACCACACCGCTTTACAGCGCACCGCACCATAGTGCACCACATCACTTTACAGCGCACCGCACCATAGTGTACCACACCGCTTTACAGCGCACTGCACCATAGTGTACCACACCGCTTTACAGCGCACTGCACTACAGTGTACCGCACCGCTTTACAGCGCACTGCACCATAGTGCACCGCACCAATTTACAGCGCACTGCACCATAGTGCACCGCACCAATTTACAGTGCACCGCACCATAGTGTACCGCACCGCTTTACAGTGCACCGCACCATAGTGTACCGGACCGCTTTACAGTGCACCGCACCATAGTGTACCGCACCGCTTTACAGTGCACCGCACCATAGTGTACCGGACCGCTTTACAGTGCACCGCACCATAGTGTACCACACCGCTTTACAGCGCACCGCACCATAGTGTACCACACCGCTTTACAGCGCACCGCACCATAGTGTACCACACCGCTTTACAGCGCACTGCACCGCACGATAATGTACCACAACCCCGCTTTACAGCGCACTGCACCGCGCACTATAGTGTACCGCACCACTTTACAGCGCACTGCACCGCACGATAATGTACCACACCGCTTTACAGCGCACTGCACCGCACTATAGTGTACCGCACCAGTTTACAGTGCACCGCACTATAGTGTACCGCACCATTTACAGTGCACCGCACCATAGTGTACCGCACCGCTTTACTGCGCACCGCACCATAGTGTACCGCACCGCTTTACAGCGCACTGCACCATAGTATACCGCACCGCTTTACAGCGCACCGCACCAGTGTACCGCACCGCTTCACAGCGCACTGCACCGCGCCATAGTGCACCACACCGCTTTACAGCGCACTGCACCATAGTGTACCACACCGCTTTACATTGCACCGCACCATAGTGTACCACACCGCTTTACAGCGCACCGCACCATAGTGCACCGCACCACTTTACACAGCACCGCATCATAGTGTATCGCACCGCTTTACAGCGCACCGCACCATAGTGTATCGCACTGCTTTATACAGCACAGCACCATAGTGTATCGCACCGCTTTAAACAGCGCACCGCACCATAGTGTACCGCACCGCTTTACAGCGCACTGCACCATACTGTACCGCACCGCTTTACAGCAGCACCGCACCATAGTGTACCGCACAGCTCTGCAGCCCACTGCACCATAGTGTACCGCACTGCTTTACAGCGCACACTGCACCATAGGGTACCGCACCGCTTTAAAGCGCACTGCACCATAGGGTACCGCACCGCTTTACAGCGCACCGCACCATAGTGTACCGCACCGCTTTACAGCGCACTGCACGATAGTATACCGCACCGCTTTACAGCGCACCGCACCATAGTGTACCGCACCGCTTTACAGCGCACTGCACCATAGTGTACCGCACCGCTTTACAGCGCACCGCACCATAGTGTACCGCACCGCTTTACAGCGCACCGCACCATAGTGTACCGCACCGCTTTACAGTATACTGCACCATAGTGTACCACACCGCTTTACAGTATACTGCAGCATAGTGTATCGCACCGCTTTACAGTATACTGCACCATAATGTATCCCACTGCTTTACAGCGCACTGCACCATAGTGTATCCCACTGCTTTACAGCGCACTGCACCATAGTGTATCCCACTGCTTTACAGCGCACTGCACTATCCCACTGCTTTACAGCGCACTGCACCATAGTGTATCCCACTGCTTTACAGCGCACTGCACTATAATGTATCCCACTGCTTTACAGCGCACTGCACCATAATGTATCCCACTGCTTTACAGCGCACTGCACCATAATGTATCCCACTGCTTTACAGCGCACTGCACCATAGTGTATCCTACTGCTTTACAGCGCACTGCACCATAGTGTATCCCACTGTTTTACAGCGCACCGCACCATAGTCTGCTGCCCTGCTTTACAGCGCACTGCGCCGTAGTGTACCCCACTGCTTTTCAGCGCACTGCACCATATTGTACCCCACTGCTTTACAGCGCACTGCACCATAGTGTATCCCACTGCTTTACAGCGCACCGCATCATAGTCTGCTGCTGCCCTGCATTACAACGCACTGCGCCATAGTGTACCCCACTGCTTTACAGCGCACTGCGCAATTGTGTATCCCACCCGTTTTACAGCGCACTGCACCATAGTGTACCCCACTGCTTTACAGCGCTCTGCGCCATAGTGTATCCCACTCCTTTACACCGCACCGCACCATAGTGTACCGCACTGCTTTTCAGCGCACTGCACCATAGTGTACCGGATCATAGTGTGCCACACCGATTTACAGCACACTGCACCATAGTGTACTGCACCATAGTGTACTGGACCATAGTGTACCGGACCATAGTGTACCGGACCGCTCTACAACGCACTGCACCATAGTGTACTGGACCATAGTGTACCGGACCGCTCTACAGCGCACTGCACCATAGTGTACCGGACCATAGTGTTCCGGACCGCTCTACAGCGCACTGACCATAGTGTACCGGACCATAGTGCACTGCACCGCTTTACAGCGCACTCCACCATAGTGTACCCCACTGCTTTACAGCGCACTGCACCATAGTGTACCAGACCATAGTGTACCGCACCGTTTTACAGCGCACTGCACCATAGTGTACCGGACCATAGTGTACCGCACCGTTTTACAGCGCACTGCACCACAGTGTACCGGACCATAGTGTACCGGACCATAGTGAACCACACCGCTTTACAGCGCACTGCACCATAGTGTACCGCACCGCGCTTTACAGCGCACTACACGACACACACTGCACAACACTACAGGACGCTCTATTACACATGACACTAATAGCACTATACTACATTGTGCTACAACACAGCACACTGCACTACACTACACTACATTACACACTACACTTCCGATGCAAAGACAAGATGGCACGAGACAATGCAATTCAACTCAAACACAAGACAAGACAAGACATGACAAGACAAGACAGACACCTAACAATACAATACAAGACCTAGCTGCAAAATGAGACGACTGCAGGCGGAAATCTGAACAAATTTTAAATAAATGTCAGCGAACCGCCCAGAGAAACGTGGACAAACGAGTCACAACACAAAACACGACGCGTTTCGACCCTCTTAGGTCTTCTTCAGGCAAGATACAAACAAATCGGAAAACGGAAATTCGCTTAGCTTTGATCGCTTCAGAGTTCAGCGCGAGGAAGGCGGTGAATGAACTCGTTGAACGCCATTCTTGCGCTGAACATCTTAAAGCGTCGTGTCTTGTCTTGTGACTCGTCTGTCCACGTTTCCCTGAGCGGTTCGCTAACATTTATTTTATACAAGACAAGACAAGACAAGACAAGACAAAACAAGACAACCCGACGCTCGCGTCAGTCTCTGTCATTTTAGAAAGAGGATACTTCATTTCATCCACAAACAAAAAAAAAAAAACAAAAAAAAAAACTTCAAGCTAGACAGTTGCAATCAGCCTGGGGGGGTTAAATTGGATGAGAGGCAGACCTTCCACCTTTCACCGCCCCTCTTGAATAGGTGCTAGAGTTGTTCCTCGTGGGGTGTCGCTTGGATGATTCGTTTTTTCTGAGTGCCGCTACAGGGGGGAGTCCAAGGTGGTAGAGTTCATCAAAAATCATCTTCCTGTACTCTCTCTCTCTCTCTCTCTCCCCCCCCCCCCCCCCACCTCCCCCCCCCCCCCCCCCCCCCCCCCCCCCCCCCCCCCCCATGCCCGTCTGCTTCTCTGTTGGCATCTCCTCTCATCCCCTCTCCTTCTCTCCCCC
>JADBJO010003849.1:107500-112500 GCA_016801955.1 Conus betulinus | reverse complement strand
AGTTATTACATTATTATATACCACAACAGCGGTTCGCTGCTCCGACCCGACTGAAGCACTGCCCCCCCACCCCCCTCCCATCCGAACCCTTACCCGTTCGGCCACCCTGATAGAGAAGAAGAAGAAGACGAAGACGAAGACAAGGACGGAGGAGGCAGCAGAATGTTTGGCACTTGCCTCTGCCTAAACACGGCCCGGCCGCTGTCGTCTTCTCTCTCTCATCATCGCCACTGTCATCGCCTGACCTGCAAGCCGTGCGAGAAGCACTAACTGTTATTGGAAACAAGGTCTGGAACTGGCGCGCGCTGCCACCTTGGTGGTCACAGGCACTGCAGCAGGGGCAGGCAGGCAGGCAGGCAGGCAGGCAGACAGGCAGGCAGACAGGCAGGCAGGCAGGCAGGCACGAAGCTTGCGGCTGCAGCAGCTGCCGAGTGTGAAGGGATGTGTGCTGACTGGGGACAGTTGCTATATGTGGTTTCGGGGTTATCATCATCATCATCATCATCATCATCATCATCATCATCATCATCATTTTCATTATCATTATTACTATTGTTATTATCATTTTTGTGGGTGTTTGTTATCAATACTACTAATATTAGCATTATTACTACTACTATTGTTCTTATTGTTTTTATTATTATTATTATCTTTATTATTATTATCATCATTATTATTATTATTATCATTATTACCGTTATTATTATTATTATTGGTAGTAGTAGTAGCAGTAGTAGTAATAGTAGTAGTAGTATCATTAGCATTATTATCATTACCATTATTATCATCATCATTATTGTTATTATCATTATTAGCATTATCATTAGCATTATTATCAATGGCATTATTAACAATATCAATAGTAATATTCGTATCATTATCAGCAGTAGCAGCAGCAGCAGCAGCAGTGGTAGTAGTAGTAGTAGTTTAGCATTATTTTTAAAGATTATTGCTGTTATTATTATCATTATTATTATTATTATTATTATTATTAGTAGTAGTAGTAGTAGTAGTAGTAGTAGTAGTAGTGTTATCGTTATCATCATCGCCATCATTATCCTTATTATTATTATAATCGTTAGTATTATTATCATTATTGTTATGATGATGATGATGATGATGATGATGGCGATGATGATGTTTGTTGTGTTGTTTGTTGTTGTTGTTGTTGTTACTGTTGTTGATATTATTATCATTGTTACCATTATTATTTCTAATTTTTTTTTAAAGAAAAGGTGTGTTTTGTGGTTGGCTAGGTGGGTGGGTGCGTGGTTGAGTGATCGCGCTGTCTGGCTATTGGTCGGCTGGTTAGTTGGTTCGCTGGCTGGTTGGGTTGATGGCTGGTTGCTTGGTCGGCCACTTGGCCGGTTGCTTAGGCTGGGCGGTTGAGTGGTTGGTTGATTAGCTGGTTGGTTAGTTGGTGGGCTGATGGACTGGTTGGCTGTTTTTAGTTGGCTGGCTGGTTGCTTGGCTGATGGCTGGCTGCTCAGTGGTTCGTATGACTCACCAATTTTCAAGATGTACCCGAACCCTGGAACAACCCACAGAACTGTTTATTATGTAAGACGGAGGATGGAGTGGGAAGTATTGCTTCTTGGTGTTGCTGTTGCCGTTTCTGCTGTTACGTTGTTGGTTGGTGCCCTGGCTGGGGTGTGGAGAAGAGAGGGGTAGAGGTCAGAGGGGAATGGAGCGAGTGTGTGTGTGTGTGTGTGTGTGTGTGTGTGTGTGTGTGTGTGTGTGTGTGTGTGTGTGTGTGTGTGCGTGCTGCGTGCGTGCGTGTGTGTGTGTGTGTGTGTGTGTGTGTGTGTGTGTGTGTGTGTGTGTGTGTGTGTGTGTGTGTGTGTGAGAGAGAGAGGAGAGAGAGAGAGAGAGAGAGAGAGAGAGAGAGAGAGAGTGAGTGTGTGTGTGTGTGTGTGTGTGTGTGTGTGTGTGTGTGTGTGTGTGTGTGTGTGTGTGTGTGTGTGTGTGTGTGTGCGTGCGTGTGCGTGCGTGCTGCATGTGTGTGTGTATGTGTGTGTGTGTGTGTGTGTGTGTGTGTGTGTGTGTGTGTGTGTGTGTGTGTGTGTGTGTGTGCGTGCGTGCGTGCGTGTGTGTGTGTGTGTTTCTCGGTTTGTGTTTCGTTTTGCTCTCCTCCTTTTTTTTCTCAAAGCTCAGTGCTCCTGTGTTACGACGTAAGTGTCAGCATTGTAGAGACACAGTCGGTCAGTGCTCTCGTTGTGTTTCGACATAGTATCAGTGTCCAGGAATGGGGAAATCGTGATGGCATTGCTAAAGTGCACTAAGTTGTATATTATTAGTCAGGCTTTACACACCAAGGTTAGTTTTGCACTCATACACGCATATGCACACTCATGCGCGCCCACCAAACATTCACCTCTCTCTGGGATGGGGATGTCACGCATTCGGTTCTCTCCTAATACGACTGAGAACAAGAAATACAATTTCTAAGCTACTTATAATCAAACAGGAAGAATCCGATTATACAAAATGGAAATAATCAAACACGAAAGATCAATACTTCCTAATCCCAGGTTACAATAAAAATGGCTTCTTACACACACACAACCACCCTTTCACACCACACACACAGCTCTTGAACAAGTCTCTTCAAGTTTTCTTCAGCACTGGATGATGGTGACGCCCTTGGTTGACTGGCTCCAGGTTTCAGGGCTGGGTCTTCATGGTCGTCTCTGGGAATTTGACACAGAAATCTTCTTCTTCCTCTCTTTCACCAACCTCTGGGTTCAAACTCAGTGTGTCTCTCTTCACCCACCTCTTGGCTTCAAACTCAGTCTTTCCTTTTTCAGCTTGTCTTTTACCCCTAGGACCTTGCTGTCTCTACTGTCTCCCAGACCACGTTTCTTTCAACCCTACTCTGTCCTGCTAAATCTTCTCTCTCTCTCTCTCTCTCTCTCTCTCTCTCTCTCTCTCTCCTCTCTCTCTCTCTCTCTCTCTCTCTCTCTCTCTCTCTTTCGTGGTGTTATTCTCCTCTCCCGTCACGTTGTTCTCCCTCAGTTTATATAGGGATGGACAAAAAGGATTTCCCTTTGGGCATACCTTTGTCCCTGTTGCTTCTTCATCACCTTGTTCACAAGTACACTGAATTCTCCTTTCGCTACCTTCTTCCACGCATCAGCATTTACACACATCCCTACCTAACTGATTAGCAAACAACCACTTGACACCAGATGGACATAAAAAAAATTCCTGCCGACCCCACTTTAACACAATAATTATCCTAGAGAGAGCTACGACAGCAACGTCCACACGCATTCAACCAATCTGACAAAGCCTCAACGCAGTGCCCCACGGCAATACCATCTGAACGAGCCCAAGACTCCTGCTCTTCAAGGCCTGTCTACAAGCAACCTCAGCTGACTGTGTGTTTAGCGCCTACTCGATGCTCCGAGGTCCTAGTGGTTACATTTCTTCCCTCTCACTATCGGGAAGGTTCGAACTCGGGAGGGTCCTCACCACCTTATGTGCCATCTATCACCCGACCACTTCAGCCTCTTTGACACACACTTCGACTGTATGCGTTAGGTGAAGGCGTACTGGTAATGGGTCTGTTACCTACTTCTCTACCACTCACGGCATTCCTTGCCTCTGAGCGTTTAAGGCCTTTTGTGAGAGGTTTCGCTCCCCTTGACAATCAGCATTGTAGAGACACAGTCGGTCAGTGCTCTTGTAGTGTTACGACATAGCCGTCAGCATTGTAGAGGCACAGTGGGTCAGTGCTCTTGTAGTGTTACGACATAGCTGTCAGCATTGTAGAGGCACAGTCGCTGGGTGTGTAGCTTTGACTGTTAACAGCCAGAATAAGCGGTGTGAGACCAAAAAACATCACTGAGGAGACACAGAAGATGAAACGACAAGAGAGAAGAGAGAGAGAGAGAGAGAGAGAGAGAGAGAGAGAGAGAGAGAGAGAGACAAAAAAAAAACAACCACACACAAAACAAAAACCAATCAATGAAATGAATACACAATGCAAACCACATACACAAAATCAGTAAGTGGTTGTGGCCCGGTGTCCCAGTGGTAAGAGACTAGTCTGAGAAACAAAACGATACTAAGCCTGCGGTTCGATTCTCGCCGGGGACATCTTTTTTTTTTCTCCCCACCACTCTCCACTAGAGCTGACAATAGTGGTCTGGGCACTGGTCTTTCGAAAGAGATGATGAACGCAGGTCCCGATACCGCATGGGAAAGATCCGACGGCAACAAAGAAAAAATTAGTTCCCAGAGCTTGAGATCAAATGAGAAAATAGAATGGCAGGAGGGGAAGAGGGGTATAGAAGAAGGAAGAATGAGACAGAAAAGATACGATCATGAAATCATTACGCCAGAATTTCTACTTCTAGTCAGTGCGTTTTTTTTTTTTGTTTTTTTTTTTCTGATGTTACTTTCTGTTGTTAAACGTGTTCTTCTTGAAAATAAGTGTCTCCGCAGAGATCATATCCCCAATTCGCAGAGATAATATCCCCAATTGATATAAGCCCCCTGTTGTGAATACATGTAATAATGTGTATTAGTTGTTATATAGATGTAAATATGTGGCGCACCTTTGCGTTTAGTGGAAAATGTGTACAGTGGAAAATGAATATATAAACAAATATTGAAAGCATATGTGGGATATGCATGCATAAATCTACCTACTGCTTGATGGATTATGTGACCGTGATAAAGAAATTTTTAAAAAAATGTCGTTCCCGCAAAATTCTCGGTTTGCCAGAATCCATTTTTTGTAGGTGAACAAAACAATAACAACAGTAACAACGACGACGACGATGACAACAACCACAGCAGCAGCAACAACAACAATAACAACAGCAACAACAACAACAACCAGCAGCAACAAAAACAACAACGACAACAGCAACAACCAGAAGGTCAAAAAAACTGCGTTGTGTCGTACACCATGGCTACGCGGTCCGAATTCTCCTCCTCATTTCTCCTCCCTCTCCATCTCCCCCTCTTCCTCATCCTCCGCTTGTCCCCCT
>JADBJO010003849.1:85000-90000 GCA_016801955.1 Conus betulinus | reverse complement strand
AATTGACCTAAGAGACTTTGGTGGTAAGTCTGACGATGCTTCCTACTGGTGTGTGTGTGTGTGTGTGTGTGTGTGTGTGTGTGTGTGTGTGTGTGTGTGTGTGTGTGTGTGTGTCCGCTTGTACCCAACGTTAGGTGGCTGAAATGGTTGTTTGTTTGTTTGCTCGCTTGTTTCCTCTAGTAGTTGAACGTTATCGGCTAGGTGTTGGTTCATTTACTTTATAGTCTCTCTGTCTGTATTGCTGATTTCAGACTGATAGATTGGAATGTTATTGTGCAATCTTCAGAACAATGATTATCAATGATTGAGAAAAAGAAGCAATGAAACAGCACACACACACACACACACACACACACACACACACACACACACACACACAAACCCGCGCGCGCGTGGGTAGTGGCCTCGGGTGTTGAGGGGGGGGGGGGGGGGGGGGGGGGATCTGACAACTGGGAGAGAAGATCACACTCCGGGTTTCGGCCTTGTAGCAGTCAGAGACGATCGCGAACATTCACCATCGAAGTAAACCCGCAACTCCGATACTGTTACGACGGGGAGATGCTGCCAGCATTACCATAGAGTTGAACGGCCATTTTATTATCTTTCTGTTGTAGCTGTTACAATAAGCAGCGAACGTTCGCACAGAGCTGAACCCTCACCTCTGCCATGCTGTTGTTATTATTAGGAGGTGTCGTCGCCAGTGTTATCATACAGTTGAATCATCGTTCTTCTCTTGCAGCTGTTGGGACAACTTGCGAACGTTACCGCGGAGTTGAACCACTCTCTCTCCGAGGTGTTGCCTTTGGGAAGCGTTGCAAATGTTCTCGATGAGCTGCAGCACCGCTCTTATGTTGTTTACAACTGGGAGACGTTTCAACTTTTACCATGTAGCTGAAGCACTCACTAGGCCTCCATCTCTCTTGTTTCGACTGAGAGACACTGCAAGCGTTACTACGTCTGAACCACCAATCCCCTCTTTGTTGCTGATAAAAGACGTTGCGAACATTATTTCAGAGTTCGAACAAACCGCCACTCTCACTTTGGGCCGCTGTGGAAACAACGTTGCAAACGTTACCATAGACTGAGTATAGCCAGTTTTAGCGCCTGTTCTTTGCTCCTGGGGGGACACGGCGAACGTTTCCGTTGAGCTGAATCGACCACTCTCCACTGTTTTGTGCCGTTGGCTGACGTTGTGAATGTCACTGTGGAATTGAACTGAGCCCTGACTAATAAGCTGTAACGTGTCTATCTGTTTCATTGAGCGGTTGTTACCGGGGAGGGGGGGGGGGGGGGAGGGGGGGGGGGAGAAGATTGGGAGGGAAGGGGGGGGGGGGGGGGGGGGGGGGGGGTAGAGGGGGGGGGAGAGGGGGGGGGGGGAGAGGAGGGGGGGGGGGGGGCAGCGATGTAGATGGAAACGATTGTTGTTTCCTTATCGGATCTCCTGTTGCTTTCACTTTATTTCCTGATGCGAGAGACACAGGGAGAACACGTCGAGGAGGAAATGTGCTTTCTGTGCAGGATCACTACAGATAACGAAGAAGCACGCAGTAGTAAACGACACCCGCAGCAATAATAGTATCATGAATCAATAAGAAAATTAACAAGGGGGGTACTGCCTGCTAATAAGGAGGGGGGGGGGGGGGGGGGGGAGGGGCGGGGGGGGGGGGGGGGGGGGGGGGGGGGGGGGAGGGGGGGGGGGGGGGAGGGGAAGGGATAGGGAAAGGAGGGCAGAGTGAGAGGCACAGGGAGGTGGGGGCTGGAGGGGGGGGGGTGGGTGGGAGGAGTGGCTGGTGTCAAGGTGCCTTTCGGGTTTTTGAAAAAAAAAAATGTGTATGATTTACTTCCTGGTCACACACGCACACCACACACACTCGCAACTACCACACACACACACACACACACACACACAAACACACACACACAACTACACACGCACAGAGAGAGAGAGAGAGAGAAGAGGAGAGGAGAGAGAGAGAGAGAGAGAGGAGAAGAGAGAGAGGAGAGAGAGTGAGGAGAGAGAGAGAGAGAGAGAGAGAGAGAGACGAGAGAATGCAATTTGCTAAACATTATAGTAAATATAATAGAGGAAGGAAAAAGCAATCATGTTCACAAGTAGGTAAACAGGCGGAAAGACCTGCCTACCGATATGATTACTGTTTTAGAGAAGATTAGAGGAAACATATGGGGGCTGTGTGTGTATGCGTGCGTGTGTGTGTGTGTGTTGTGTGTGTGTGTGGTGTGTGTGTGTGTGTGTGTGTGTGTGTGTTGTGTGTGTTGTGTGTGCGCGCGCGCGTGTGTGTGTGTATGTGTGGTTGTGTGTGTGTGTGTGTGGTGTGGTGCGCGCGCGCGCGCGTGCGTGTGGGTGGGTGTATTGTGTGTGTGTGTGTGTGTGTGTATGTGTGTGTATAGTGTGTTTGTGTGTGTGTGTTGTGTGTGTGTTGTGTGTGTGTGGTGTGGGTGTGTGGTGTGGTGTGTGTTGTGTGTGTGTGTTGTGTGTTGTGTGACAGATAGAGAGAGGTTTAATCACATGAGAGAGAGAGAGAGAGAGAGAGAGTGAGAGGCAGACGACAGACAGATAGACAAACAGGCAGGACAGACAGACAGACAGACAGACGGAGCAACAGAGAGAGAGAGAGAGAGAGAGGAGAGTAGAGAGAGAGAGAAGAGAGGAGAGAGTAGAGAGAGAGAGAGAAGGAGAGAGAGTTCAATCCTGATTGTCTTGAATTTCCGTTGCTTTTCCGTTATGTGTTCTTTTTCCTCCTCCTGCCCCCCCCCCCCCCCCCCCCCATCCCCCCTTATTCCACCCCCACCCCCACCTTACGTCCCCCTGCCCCACCCCCATATTTTCCCCTCTTAATCCTTTCTTCGTGTTAAAATTTAATGCACGTATAACAATACACGTCTAGTTCTTTTTAGATAATAACGAAATTCACCTTAACTAATGAACACAGACCAATAGATAGATTAATAGATAATAAATAAACAAGCAATAACCACATAGATACATGACTAAAAGAAACGAACGATATGCCCATATAAACATAACCACACAAAAAAGAACCAAAATGAATCAATAGACAAAGAGAGGGGTGGACAGACTGGGCTGATAAGGAAGAAATAAATTAATAATGAATACATGAAAACACAAAAAAAGAGCGTGATTCTTCATCATGAAAACGAATGCGTGAATGAACGAATAAATGAAAAAAGTGAATAGATTTGTTCATAGGCAAAACAAACAAAACAAACAAAAAAAAAAGACCCCAAAACCAGAAACAAACAGAAAACCCCAAAAGCAAAGACACACACACACAAAGAAAGACCAAACAAAAACAAAACAAAAAACAAAAACAAACAAACAAAAACAAACAAAAATTAAAAAACAGAAACAAAAAAGCCCCCAAACAAACAAAAAATCCAAAAATAATAAATAAATAAATCCTCCAATGGCACTAAGGCCAATTCTTTACCACTGGAAACATTACAAAATGAAGTCAAGTCCAGATTACTTTTGGGCTCTACCTTTTGAATTCAAAGCAAAGTTTATTCGTTCGTTTGTTTTTTTTAAACGAGTTACAAGGAACAAATGATGGAACCAGTTTTCAGTAATAGGGGTGGGGGTGGGGGGACGGGTGAAGGTGGAGAAAGACAGAGACCCTTAAGTTTTGTTAAACGAATATGTTTTTGCTGAGATAGCAAGATGGTCACAAAATGATCATTAGGGATTCTCCCGTCGAGTTCGACGGATGAACGCACGCACTGAACTGTAGTAAATGGCGGGGCGTTGATGCGCATGCGCGTGGATCAGGGGGTGTGGACGCGGCAACGATAGCTTCGCTTCTTTCTCTTCTGTCGTTTTCGTTTCGTTCCGCCCGTGTTTTGTTCTGAGTTGTCGTCAGCGCTCTTCCTTGTGATTGTTGGTGGGTGGTTGGTTGATTGGTTGGTTGGTTGGTGGCGGTGGTGATCTCCTTCTTCTTCTTCTTCTTTTTTTTCTTCTTCTCTCTCTCTCTCTCTCTCTCTCTCTCTCTCACTCTCTCTCTCTCTCTCTTGGCAGGTCATCTGCTGATGTGGGTCCTCATGTGGGTATGGAGACCAATGAAGACCAATTCCTGAGGCACAAGGTCGTCCACAGACGCTGCATGGAATGGAGGTCCTGCAACGATGGGCCCCAATTTCCCCGATCCCTCTTCTGCTGGATAGCGGCTTCTCTGCTGCGCTCGAATGTCTGTAGGGCAACAACGAATAGCCTGTACACAGCTAGAACCAAAGACAGTTCATTTAAAGCATGTAGGACCTTTCCTTTTCCTTTTTTAAAAATTTTTGGATCGAAGCTTATAGTGCCAGTTCTTTCTTTCTTTGTTTCTACACTTTAGCCTTATTTAGTTACTCTTTCCTTTTTTTTTTTTTTTTGGGGGGGGGGGGGGGGGGGGGGGGGGGGGGGGAAGGGAGGGGGGGATGGGGAGAAGAGGTGGTCTCTCATTAGAAAAAACACCTCCGTTTTAATTAAATAATTAGTTTTGTTTCCGCCTTTCTTCCTTTCTCACTCGTTTTCCTTCTTTGTTTCTTTCGTTTTCTTTTCTTTCTTTCTTTTTTGTTCCTTTCTTTCTATTCCGTTTCCTTCCCGTTTGTATTCATTTCTCCCCTTTCTTGATTCGGTTTGGACTTCAGTAAACAACCACAATGACAATAACAACAACAACAAAAACACAATAAAACTTCATGTATTTTTTCCTTCTTAATCACTCTTTCTCCTTTCAACAAATAACGCAGTCAGCTATTTCTGTTCCTTACATCGAGCAACACCATTAAGAATATTTTTTCAACAAAAGAACACAGCCGAACTATAACTAAACTGGCAAAATTCACACACACACACACACACACACACACACACACACACAGATTCAGCGATGAGTCTGTGTTTTTATGATACACAAACGGCGAATAGGGGAACGTGTTTCGGAGTGGTGATAGGGGTGGGGGGTGGGGGTGGGGGGTGG
>JADBJO010003849.1:75000-77500 GCA_016801955.1 Conus betulinus | reverse complement strand
GCGTGCGTGCACGCGCGCGTGTATGCGTGTGTGTGTGTGTGTGTGTGTGTGTGTGTGTGTGTGTGTGTGTTGTGTGTGTGTGCATTTGTGTGTGTCATGAATGCGTGCGTGCGTGCGTGCACGCGCGCGTGTATGCGTGCGTGTGTGTGTGTGTGTGTGTGTGTTGTGTGTGTGTGTGTGTTGTGTGTGTGTGTGTATGTGTGAGTGACTCTGTGTGTGTGTGTGTGTTGTGTGTGTGTGTGTTGTGTGTGTTGTGTGTGTGTGTGTGTACCCGCGCTTGTGTGTGTGTGTGTGTGTGTGTGTGTGTTGTGTGTGTGTGTGTGGTGTGTGTGTGTGTGTGTGTGTGGTGTGTGTGTTGTGAGTGTGTGTGTGTGTGTGTGTGCGCGCGCGCGCTCGTCGTGGTGTGTGTGTGTGTGTGTGTGTGTGTGTGTGTGTGTGTGTGTGGTGTGTGTGTGTGTGTGTGTGCTTTGGTCATAACGTATTCAAACATTGCTACAAGTGTACAATGGTATTATAGTAAACTGATCGCCTGCGCGCATGCGTGCAAACACACGGACACACACATGCACACACACACACATATGCGCGCGCGCGTGCGCCTTCACGCACATCAGAGAGAGAGAGAGAGAGGAGAGAGAGAGAGAGAGAGAGAGAGAGAGAAAGAGAGAGACTCGATCTTGGGCAATATCCCTTCTACTTAATGAAAGAAAAACAAATGACAAAATGATCAAAAACAAAACAAAAACAAACAAACAACAGTAACAACAACAATAACAGCAACAACAAAATAAACAAATATAACTGCACCAGCTATGTAATCTATCTAAATAAACACCAAACTAATACCAGACATTGATTTCGTTACTCCTCTCTGCCTTCCTCCACTTCCCACCGACGACACAAACTGCCCCATAGCTTGTTTCTTTTTATTTAAAAAAAAAAAAAAGCAATCAACAAAGGCCCAAAGGGTTCAAATCCCAGAGCCAAAATTCTCTCCTTCCGCCGTCTTCGGCTACCCTGACCTGAATCAAGTACCATTTGACTGCTGGGTGAACCAGACAGGAGTTTTCAAGCCGTACGAATCCGACTCTTAAGTGGTTCGAACTCGCGACCCATCAGGTCCGCAGCCGAAACTTTCTAACCGCTTGGGCCGTGCGGTGCTCCCGCAAAGTCATCTTGGAAAACGAAATCAGTTTCGCCCTCTAGTAAAATAAGACCTTGAACCATGACCGGCCACCGTGCTACAGTGGTTAGAGGTGGAGGCTGCCGACTGTGGGACGTTTGTGGGTTCGAATCTCTTCAGATTGCACTCGTTTTGGACCATCCTTGCTGGTCTTTATGGCCCCCCCACCCCGCCCTTCCCCCCACCCCCACCCCCCCCCCCTTTTTTTTTTTTTTTTAGTGTCCTGTGAGCTCACATGGGAAGTCGAAGACTTGGGACCACAGAGTTGAATTGTCTTCACTCAACAGACGCTTCTCAGAGACCTAAGTGTTCAGTTCCGAATGTTCCTGACCAATACCGGCAGGTGTCCCGTATCCTTCGGGCCTGGTTGACACCGGGTTATACCATGCCAAGAAGATCGGCACAGCCCTGTTATGTTATTATCACACCAGAATGGAGCTCCCACAGCATCAGTCTTTTTCGCCATTATGATCCTCACTGACCATAAACCTACAGGCTTTGGATTTCCTCTGGGAGTGGTCGACGCTGTAAAAAAAAAAAAAAAAAAAAAAAAAAAAAAAAAAAAAAAAAAAAAAAAAAAAAAAGTACCCGACAAAGATCTAACTCCCTTAACACATCCCTCTAACAACAGCGCCTCCATTTACCGGACATTTTTTTTTTTTTTCTGTCCCAACCTCTAACGCCACTGCCACTCAGAGGCAGTGCATACTACTGCCGCTCATTTCGAACATCCCGTCCACACAGAGCCCACAGCCCGGTCGAGCCCCGAGCCCCGCCGCAGCCCCGGCTCCCCTCACACCGCGCAATCCACATGGGAGCAGTCAATGTCAAAGCGTTCGCCAAGATGGAGGCAACCTACCGGAGAGAGACTACCAAAAGCACACTGCTGCCGAGTCACTGTCGGTGGTGCTCAGTGGCGCCTGTTCTGATCTAACATACCAGGACAGGACACCACACTACTAAGCCCCAGTTACGGACATAAGCCAGCCAAAAGTTAGACAGCTACACTGCGAGAAAGTGAGGGGATATAGGGGGTGTGTACTGCAATGCAATGCAATGCGGTACAATGCAATACAACACAGACCCATACGGTACGAGACGATGCTATACAATACAGTACAAAAGCAGTCACAAAACTCAAGGGGTATCGTGACAGTAGAAAGTCTCCACAGGACAGGCTTTCCGTACAGCTTCGTCTCACAGTGTTGTTGTACAATACAATACAATACAATGCAATACAATACAATGCAACACAATACAATACAATACAATGCAATGCAACACAACACAGCACAGCACCATGCAATAGTCTTTATG